>PVIY010041324.1:0-21727 GCA_004026745.1 Myrmecophaga tridactyla
ATGACTCCCAGAGGTGTGGACCTTCCTGGCAACGTGGAACAGAAATCCTAGAATGAGCTGGGACTCAGCACCAAGGGATTGAGAAAACCTTCTCGACCGAAAGTAGGGAGAGAGAAATGAGACAAAATAAAGTGTCAATGGCTGAGAGATTCCAAACAGAGTTGAGAGGTTATCCTGGAGGTTATTCTTACACATTAAATAGATATCACCTTGTTAGTCAAGATGTAATGGAGAGGCTGGAGGGAACTGCCTGAAACTGTAGAGCTGTGTTCCAGTAGCCATGTTTCTTGAAGATGATTGTATAATGATATAGCTTTCGCAATGTGTCTGTGTGATTATGAAAACCTTGTGTCTGATGCTCCTTTTATCTACCTTATGGACAGATGAATAAAGCATATGGATTAAAAACAAATAAAAATAAGGGGAACAAATGTTAAAATTAAAAAAAAAATCAAGGGTTCCTAAAATCTAAATCATCACATATCACAATATGTGTCTACCTTATAAGTTGCCCAGCAATTAATTCTAATATGTGAAAGATCTTCTATTTATATTAAATTATGTAAAATTTTTTAAAAATTCCACCGGCCTTATTTTGCAGATATGGAAAAGCTAATCATCAAATTCAAATGGAATGCAAGGGGTCCCAAATAGCCAAAACCATCTTGAAAAAGGAGAACAAAGTTAGAGGACTCACACTTCCTGATTTCAAAATTTACTATAAAGCAACTACAATCAAAATAGATGTGGTACTGGCACAAGGATAGACACATAGACTAGTAGAACAGAATTCAGAGTTCAGAAATAAATTCACATATTTATGGTCAGTTGATTTTAAATAAGGGTGCTAACTGCAGTCAATAGGGAAGCAATAGTCTCTTCAGCAAATGGTGTTGGGAAACTGGAAATCCATATAAAAAGAATGAATTTGAATTCCTACCTCTTACCATATACAAAAAATTAATTTAAAATGAATCAACGACCTATATATAAAGACTAATACCATAAAGCTCTTACAAGAAAACACAGAGAAGGAATTCTGGGAAGACAGCAGAACAGGGAGTGGCAGGGCTCACTCCTCTACCAAAAAAACAAACAAACAAAAAAACACCTAGACAAGAGAAACTGTCCAGAGCAGCAGTTCTGGGGCTCCAGGGACCAGGGGACTATGTGCAGCACCCAGGGAAAAGCAGGACAAAGAGACTGAGGAACTATGGTGAGTGACTCGCTCAGCCACAGAGCCTAACAGCCACCCCCCACCCTCAGCTGCTGGTCTGTCAGAGCCCTGTCTGGCAAGCTGCAGTGGACTGGGAGGGCCAGGGAAGTCATCCTTCCCAGGAACAGAGGGGGACATGGGACAGTTTTGATCCAGCTGTTCTTTGGCAGATTTGGACTGCTGGGTCCTACAGCTTTGGCCCTTAATGGGCAGGAGTCCACTGTACCATTGTTTCAGCCCATGTCAGGAGCTGAGTGGACAGAGCTCAAAACACTCTGCCTTTGCAGGGTTGCAGGGAATGGGTTACTGAAGAGGATGATCTGCTCATGAGGCTAGGAAAATGCACTCTTGGGAAATTGCTTTCCTTACCCCCCTACCCAGGGCCCTTTGGAACTGGTCTGTGACAACCTGTTTTGGTTGGGAAAAATTGGCAAACTAAGTGCCAAAGAAGAACTTTAACATGAACCCAATCTACAACAAAATCCTAGGTGATAGGGAAACTGACCTTCAGAATAATCTCTTCAAGATAATCAGATGCCCAGATACCAGCAAAAAACTACAAGCCATTCTAAGAAACAAGAATTTAAGGCCCAGTCAAAGGAACAAATTAAAACAGAGAAATACAGAATTTGCAATAACTAATCAAAGATGTTCAAACATTATCTCCTAAACCAATTCAAGGAGACAGAGGGGAAAATGTCTAAAGAGATAAAGGATATTAAGAAGACACTGGGTGACCACAAAGAAGAAGTTGAAAGTATGTAAAAATAAATAACAGAACTTATGGGAATGAAAGTCACAATAGATGAAACTAAAAATATGCTAGAGGTGTACAATAGCAGATCTGAACAGGCAGAAGAAAGAATCAGTGACTCAGAAGACAGGATATCTGAAATTGAACAGACAGAAGAACAGATAGAAAAAAATGGAAAATTTTGAGCAGAGTCTCAGGGATTTTAGTGACATCATGAAACACTCAAGCATACATGTTATATGTGTCCCAGAAGGAGAAAAAAGGGAAAAGGGGGCAGAAAGAATGTTTTAGGAAATAATGGCCCCAAACTTCCCAACTCTTATGAAAGACGTAAGTGTATACATAAGTGTGGCATTCTTCAAGCAGATTATATCAAAATAGAGCCAAAAATAGAACTCAAAGACACATACGAATCAGAATGTCAACTGACAAAGATAAAAGAGAATTCTGAAAGCTGCAAGAGAAAAGCAATCATTGCATACAATGGATGCTCAATAAGGCTCAGTTTGTTCCAATTTCTCATCAGAAACCAAGCAGGTTAGAAGGAAGTGTTATGATATATTTAGGATACTAAAACAGAAAAACTGCCATCCAGGAATTCTTTATCCAGAAAAACTGTCCTTCAAAAAAGGAGAGTTAAAAATATTCACAGATAAACAGAAACTGGGAGAGTTCTTTAACAGGAGTCCAGTATACAAAAAATACTAAAGGGTACTCTGCAGGCTGAAAAGAAAAAACAGGAGGAAGAGGCTTGGAGAAGAGTGTAGGAATGAAGATTATCACTAAGGGTAACTAAAAAGATAAAAAGAGATCGAACACGAAGCTGCTACAAAAAGAAACAAAGCTGTGAGGTATGCAATGATGTGAATGAACACGTGGGACATTTGGTGAGGCAAAATAAGCCAGAAACAAAAGAGCAAATGTTGTATGATCTCATTTAGAAAATACTTATAAGAAAACTGGGGCCTAGATTGTAAGCTTTTATAGCAGTCACATTTAGTCCAGAGTGGTAATTGTTGTTTCTGGATTTTGAGGGGCTGTTTTATATATGTATATACTGGTATTTAGAGATAAGAGTGAAGTTGATCAGGTCGGGATTAAGGTAATTCAGAACACAGGGGTAAGGAGGACATTGCCTGTATTTTAGAACTTGACCTACTCTTTGAGACCAAAGGAAGAAAGCTTATTATGCTGAGAAACTAGGTTTTCTGTCGCACATAATCTAACTCAACCTGTCTGGATAGATCATTTCAACAATCCAAACAAAGGGAGCTAAGAATAAGAATGAGAACATTAATCTTGTATAGCTTAATATAATGGCTGGATAGATCCCAGAATACATTAAACAGATAATCAAAAAGTATTGGCAATGTCCCTTGAGGGATGGGAGAAAACTTATGGAACTATTAAACTTCACCATTGGGGAAACTCCAGATACTGTGCCACCCAAATCAATAGGCCAAGCCCTTGCTCTTGAGGTTTACTCTTGTGAACCTTATGTATGTAGTGGAAAAGTTTAGCCTACCTATAGGTATGCTTAAGAGTTACCTCCAGAGGATCTCTTTTGTTGCTCAGATGTGGCCTTTCTCTCTTTAAGCCCAGCTTTGCAAGTGAAATCATTGTCCTCCCTACTATGTGGGACATAACATCCAGGGATAAAAATTTCCCTGGCGGCATGGGAGATGACCCCCTGGTCCTGGTACTGTGGGATCAACAATGCTACCCTAACCAAAATGGGGAAAAGAAGTATAACAAATATGGTTTCAGTGACTGAGAGAGCTCAAATAGAGTCTAGAGGCTACACTGAGGGTCACTCTTACATATGCTTCAGGTAGATATAGCTACATAACATAACTTGCCAAACCCCAACCAAAACCATTCCCACCAATCCTAAAGATACCTAGGACATTATATAAGATTCTACAAAGGTTCCATGCACTAGGATAACTCTCCAGATGGGTCCCTGGACCAGATAAGTCCTAAAATGCAGAGGGGGTCAGCCTTTGCAGAACATCAGCTAGTGCCATTCCCCTTTCCCATATTATCGACAGCCCCTTCCAGTATGAAAAATTTAGAATGGGCCTGGTCCAAATACCCCTAAAAAGTGAAAGAAAGATCAAAGGTGATGGTGGAGTTATACAGAGACAGTCGGGTCTAACAAATGAGTATAAGGGCTGAATCATTATTATGATATTTCTTTTAGTCTCCAGTACCTTAGGGCAGCTAGAAATAAAAACCTAAAATTCTGAAATTGTAACCCATAAGCTCTGAAATCTGTTCTACAACTAATTGTTGTGATGTACTTTGAAATTTATTGCTTTTATGTATATATGTGAATCAAAAAGAAGGAGTATAATAGAGAAGATAGGATTTAACAAATGAGTATGACTGCTGAATCATTATATTGATATTTCTGTTGGTCTCCAGTATCTTAGAGCAGCTAGAAGAAAAAACAAAAAATCATGGAACTGTAACCCATACCAAACTTTAAAATCTGTTCTCCAACTACTTGTTAAAATGTACTTGGAAATTTATTGCTTTTCTGTATATATGTTATATTTCACAATAAAAAAAAAAAAACATTAAAAAATATTCTGTTTCTCAAGAACCACTCCTGGCACCAAGATCTGTTAATCAGCATTCTCTGTTGAAACAGAACCAACAGGAGAGATCTGTAAATATGAGATTTATAAAGGTGTCTCACACAACTGTTGGAATGGAAAGCCCAAAATTTGTAGGGCAGGCTGCGTAGCTGGTGGCTCCAATGAAGGGTCTGGACAAACTCCACAGGAGCAGCTCGCTGGCTGAAGAAGCAGTGAAAGAGTCTCTTCTTCCTTAAAAGCCTTCAACTGATTAGATTATCTTGTTGTGGGAGGCACGCCTTAGTTAATCACAGATGTAATGAGCCACAGATGCAATCGACTGACTGATGACTTAATACACCAGCCTTCCAGTTTATCAACCAGGCACAAATACCCTTGCAGCAATGGGTCAGGCCAGTGTTTGCCTGATCAGACACCTGGGCATAAATATCTGGCTACGATGACACCAGAATCTAACCAGCACACACACTATGGACTATAGTCAACAGTAATATTTTAATATACTTTCATCAACTGTAACAAATGTACCACACCAATATTAAGGGTCAGTAATAGGGGGGCATACGAGCGATGGGTTCTTCTTTTTGGAGTTATGAAAATGTTCTGAAATTGTTTCTGGTGATGAATGCACAACTCTGTGGTTATACTGTGAGCCATTGATTGTATACTTTGTATGGATTGTATGGTGTGTGAATATATCTCAATAAAAGTGCTTTTAAAAAAGAGAGAAAACACAAAGAAATATCTTCAGGACCTTGCATTAGGCAATGAATTCTTAGATTTTACACCAAAAGCTTGAGCAAGAAAACAAAAAAAATTGATAAATAGACCTCATCAAAATTAAAAACGTATATGCCTCAAAGGACACTATCAAGAAAGCGAAAACACAATTTACAAAATGGGAGAAAATATTTGAAAACCATATAAATAACAACAGTTTAATATCTAGAATATATATACACTGCTTTTCTTGTTCATTAATCAAGGTGACATACGTTTGAAGGTAAATAGAGGAGTTAACATGATCTTTAAAAGACATAATATATATACATATATTTTTTAAGTGAGGGAGCATTGTCTAAAATAATAAAGAAGGAGATGGTCAACATACGTATCAATAAGTATATTGGTCTGATAAGACATAGAATCTTTATCATTGAGGCAGATTACTCAGATGGTTAAAAACCTTTTATAGCTTCTCTCTCTATGTGGGACATGACTCCCAGGGGTGTAAACATGTAAACATGTTTCTTTAAGATGATTGTATAATGATATAGTTTTCATAAAGTCACTGTGTGATTGTGAAAACCTTGTTCTGATGCTCCTTTTATCTATGGAATGGACAGATGAGTATAAAATATGGATTAAAATAAATAAATAATAGGGGGAACAACTGTTGAAAATAAATTGAGTACAGGGAAATACTAGTAGTCAATGAGAGGGAGGGGTAAGGGGTATAATTTGTATGAGTTTTTTTCTTTTTTCTTTTTATTTCTTTTTCTGGAGTGATGTAAATGTTCTGAGAAATGATCATAGTGATGAATGTACAACTATGTGATGATATTGTGAGCCACTGATTGCACATCAAGTATGAAATGTTCATACATTAAGAATGTTCGTGTCGTATGTTGATTGATTTTATTAATAAAAATTAAAAAAAAATAACCCTGCACCTAATAGCAGTCACACACCATTCCCTACACCAATGCCACTATTCTCACTAACATGGCACGTAATTAACATTAAATATATTAAGTCTCCTGTTAGGTTTAAGTTGCATCAAATTAGGGTTAAGCTTAAGTGGCATACAAAGCCAAATTAAAGAAGCAGAAAATTACATCAACAAGCAATGTACATGACAGATGCTTTTTGAAATCCATTAATTATTGAGGTTTTTAAAAATGTTTATGGTAACATAATTAAATGTCACTTATAAAATTCTTCACTTAGAGCCAAGCCATTGGTTTATTTAAAAATAGGTATATCCTGATCTATATTTTTAGAATTTCCATGGAAGATCACCACTGGTTAACTTGTACCTAATCAAATTGAATAATTATATGACTTGACCTAACTAGTACCACTAAGGATTTCTAAAGTTATTTTATTATGTACTTATCACAATTGGCCATGCTAATGTTACCAATACCAAACTACAGGCAGGTTTGAGAACTATACAGAAAACCTGATCATCCTACCTTCACTCTCTCTACATTCACCTTATTTATTTTTCTTTTCAAAGCAGCACTTCTATTATGCCTAAGAGTTACTTCCAGAAAATCTCTTTTGATGCTCAGAAGTGACCTCTCTCGCTCTCTAAGCCCAACTTTGCAAGGAAAATCATTACCCTCCTCCCCTACATGGGACATGACATTCAGGGGTGAAAGTTTCGCTGGCAGTGTGAGACCTGACACCCAGGAATGAGCCTGGTCCTGGCACCATGGGATCAACAATCCCTTCCTGACCAAAAGGGGGAAAAGAATTGTAACAAAATAAAGTATCAGTGGCTAAGAGAGTTCAAATAGAGTCAAGAGGCTTTCTGGAGGCTACTCTTATGCAAGCTTCAGCTAGATATCACTAATTGCCACAGTTTGCCAAACCCCAACCCACACCTACAAAGTTTCAAGAACTAAGATTACCTCCAGAAACCTATAACCTCCAGATGGTTCCTAGGCCAGATAATCCAAAAACCCAAAGGGATCAGCCTTTCCAAGAGCATCAACTAGTTCCATCCCTGTATCCTATGTTGTCAACACCCCTTTTCAACAAGAAAAGGTTAGAATGATCATATCCCAAATATCCCTAAAGATTGGGAGAAGGATAAAAGAGTAGAAGGAGGAGCTACAAGAGAGAGGATAGTATTTAACAAATAAGTATGACTGCTGAATCTTTATATTGTTATTTCTTTTAGTCTCCAGTGTCTTGAAGCAGCTAAAAGGAAAAACTGAAATTGTGGATCTGTAACCCATATCAAATTTTGAAATCTGCTCTATAACTAATTGTTAAAATGTATTTGGAAACTTATTGCTTTTTTGTATATATATATATTATATTTCACAATAAAGAAATGTTAGGAAAAAAAACTTTTATAGCTTCTAAGAGCAAACAAATGATCCAAGAAAACAATATCATTTAACAGAGTATAAACCAAATTCTTGTTTTGTGTGAAGATACATCTGATAAGAAAACTTTTAAAAATCTTATAAAACTATAAAATCTTAGCCAACCTTAACCACAACCAATAAAATTCACATCCAGCAAGACTCGTACAACTTGTTATATCCATCCATTTTGTCCAACACATTCCTGTTTCTCATTCTGCAACAATCAATTATTTTACTTTAGGGGGAAAAGTACTCTCTTTTTCCTTAACAAAAACTCTTCCTACATACTTTACATATTTAAATTACCAAAAAAGATCTTGAAATCAAACTTCAAGCCAACTTCCTACAAAACACAATTCTTTGTTGTTGTTTTCTTTTTTCTTCCTTTTTTTCCACTAAATTTTTTTATTAAAAATTATTTCTATTATCTCTCCACAGTTATAAAAAATTCCAAAGTATAAATTATCATACATCTTGATTTAAAAGTAAGGATAAAATGTTACATTCTACAGGTTAGGATTTCTTAATAATATTGATAGGCATTTAGTGGAAGGAACTAGAACGTTAAACCTTAAATATTTTGTATTTCAACCCCAATCAAGATTTGAAAAGCTATAAATTTGTTGGCAGCACAGTTCACTCAATAACCTGATGTCCATAAAGATGAGATTAATCTGATGGCTGGAGATTTGCATACTAGACATGCTAGAACCTTCCATGCAACCGAGTGGTTGTCTCTTAATTTTTTGCCCTATGATTTAAATAAAATGAAATATACACATGGTAAAGACTGTAAGCAGTACAAAAAGCTCTATAACAACCAGCAAATATCCTTTTCTCCATTAACCAGCAAATTTGATGTCTTCAAAATCATTAAAACAGTCATACGAATAATTTGTGAACTGAAGTCAACCTTGGGAGTTTCTCATCTGAAAAAAACTCAGAGGTCTTTGGAATTGGGTTGATTGTTTTACATATTACTTCTGTTGCAGTGGAAAGCCATGCAATCTTCAATCTTCTTTAAAAAAATAAAAAAGAGAGCAAAGCAACATGGCGCACACACATACTGCCTGGGGACAGGTTACTCCAGGCAGCACTGGGCTCCATGGATCTGCTTATGGCTGCAGGGAGGGTCTCAGGTATCATCCTTGAAATTTTACTAACACATATACTAACAAGGCATTTTCTCAAAGTTAAGAAAAAGTTCTCTTAAAATGAGATCATCTGGTCCATTATAAAATGGAAAGCTTAACTCTGTCAGACATTCAGTTAGTCTGGTCATTACGTAACAGAAAAATACCTTTATTTAACATTGTACAAAAAGGCCTTAGCCCGTCATGGCCAACACATAAATTTAAAAACAGGTCCAACCTTTTCGAAAGAACAGAGGGAAGGCAAGACAACAAGGGACTAAGGATGGAGAAGGAAAATTCCTTCTGAGAAGCTCTATCTCCAGCGCTGAGAAGCTAGGTGTTTTTCCTCCAAAAACACATTTGCTCTCTGGGTGATCAGGAAAGGCTTGCAAGAGACACCGGCTGCAGGAGCTTAGCAAAATTCAGCTTCAATGCCTCGGATCCTTCTGGCCAGTTGCACATCCTTTGGGAAAAGGGTGACCCAGCCAGCAAGTAAAGAGAGGAGGTAGGCATCCTCAAACAGATGAATAGAAAAGTTTCTGCTGCCTCTTGTAGGGCCCACAGGGCCTGGGCTTGCCAGTTCAAGTCCATGCCGTGCTAGTACTTAGCACATATTTCTCTTACCTGGAGGCTGAAGGGTAGCTACCTTATCAATAGATCTGTGCTCATCTGAAGCTTTCGGATCTCCTTCAGAATCCGAGGTCTCCGCACACCACCCTGACCAGAGGAAGTGTCTGAGGGAGCGCCCTGCCCCGGAGTGCGGGAGTCGCGCTCTCCCTGCCCCTCTGGGGGGCTTTCGGCTTGCGGCTCCCGCGGCCTGGGCCCACGGAAGAGGGGCCCCTGCACCCTCATCTGCTGCCCCGAGAGCAAGAGCGCCCCGGCCGTGTGCTCTGGAGGACCCTGCACTGAAGGCTTTTTTTTCTTCCTTTTTTTGTTAAAAATTGCATATATATATATATATTTTAAAAAGCAATAAATTTCAAAGCACAGCGCAACAATTAGTTGTAGAACAGATTTCAGAATTTGGTATGGGTTACAATTACACAATTTTCGGTTTTTACTTCTAGCTGCTCTAAGATACTGGAGACTAAAAGATATATCAACATAACGATTCAGCAATAATACTAGTTTGTTAATCCCTACCTTCTCCATGTAACTCCACCATAGAATATATACTTTTTAAAACCTACAGCTCAACAACAAAAAGACAAGCAACCCAATTTAAAAATGGGCAAAGGATATGATCAGACATTTCTCCAAAAAGGAGGGGCACATGACAAGATGCTCAGCATCACTAAACGTTAGGGAAATGCAAATCAAAACCACGATGAAATATCATCTCATACCTCCTAGAATGGCCACTATTAATCAGGCAACTACGAGTGTTGGAGAGAATGTGGAGAAATTGGGACACTTATTGATCCTCGTGGGAATGTAAAATGGTATAGCTTCTGTGGAGGATGGTTTGGAAAGTTCCTTAGGAAACTGAAGTATAGAGTTTCCTTATAACCCGGCAATTCTGATACTTAGGATGTACTCAGAAGATCTGAAAGCAGGGACATGAACAGACATTTGCACACCGGTGTTCACAGTGGCGTAATTCACAATTGCCAAAAGATGGAAACAACCCAAGTGTCCATCAACAGATGAATGGATAAACGCTATGCCGTATATACATACACTGGAATATCATTCAGCAGTAAGAAGGAAAAAAGTCCTGAAACATGTGACAACACGGATGAACCGTGAGGACATTATGTTAAATGAAATAAGTCAGACACAAAAGGCCAAGTATTTTATGATCCCACTGATATGAACTAATTATAATATGCAAACTCATACACATAAAATATAGAATACGGGTTACCAGTTATCCCAGTTTGAATCTGTGATGTACCCCAGAAAAGCCTCATCCTTTAATCCTCCATTATTGCTGGGCAGAAGCTTTCTTGTTTCCATGGAGATGTGATCCATCCAATTGTGGGTGGAAACTTTTTATTAGATGGTTTCCATGGAGATGTGTCTTCTCCCATTCAAGTGGGGTTGCTTACTGGAGCCCTTTAAGAGGGAGCCATTTTGGAAAAAGTTTTAGAGCTACGAGAGCCATGAGAGCCCATACAGCCAGAGACTTTTGGAGACGAAGAAGGAAAATGCCCTTGGGGGAGCTTCATGAAGAAAGAAGCCTGGAGAGAAAGCTAGCAGACACCGCCATGTTGGCCATATGCCCTTCAGTTGAGGGAGAAACCCTGAATGTTATTGGCCTTCTTGAACCAAGGTATCTTTCCTTGGATGCCTTAGATTGCACATATCTATAGCCTTGCTTTAATATTGGACATTTTCACAGCCTTAGAACTATAAACATGCAACTCAATAAATTCCCTTTTTAAAAAGCTGTTCTATTTCTGGTATGGCACATTGCAGCAGCTTGTAAGCTAGAACACCAGGATATAGAATGAGGCTAAAGAATGGGCAGTGGTTGCTTAATATCTGCAGAATGTTTAACTAGGGTGAACTTAAACGTTTGGAAATGGACAGAGATGATGGTAGCACATTCTTGTGAGAATAATTAACAGTGCTGAATGCTGTGTGAGTGTGGTGGAAGGCAGAAGTTCAGAGTCATATATGTCACCAGAAGGAAAGCCAGAGGTTAAAACATGGGAAAGTACAACACCTTGACTCTTGTGGTGGATAATGTCCACGAATAACTATACAAATATAAAAAATATTCTCTCATGAACTAGAGCAGATGTATGACACTATTATAAGGAATTAATAATAGAGGGGGTATATGGGAAAAATACTATTTTTACCATTGCAAACTCTGGACTAGAGTTAACAGTAATATTTTAATACTCCCATTCATCAAAAGTAACAAATATACCATACTAATACCAGGGGTCAATATTACAGGGGGATAAAGAGTATGGGAGGATTAAGGTTTTCTTTTTTTCTTTTCATTTCTTTTCTGGAGTAATGAAAATATTCTAAATTTGATGATAGGCTCTATCAGTGATTGTACATTTTGGATGGTTTCTAAACTGTGTGAATATATCTCAAAATTGTGTTAAAAAAAAAAACAAAACAGAGAAGAGGCAGCCTAACCCGGTCCAAAATCAACTGAATGCTGGTGGCTCCACAGAGAATTTAGAGCCAAAATGGTTTCTGTCCCCACCTGTCTCAAAATGATGGAGCCGAAAACGAGCTGCTGGCTGTGGTTTAGGATTGCAAGGAAAACAAAGTGCTACGGTAAAAATGATGATCCTTAGGCCAAAGCTACAGAAGAAACTGAGCCTCTGGGAGGTAGCAGCAAAGGAATATGGGAGTTTATCATACATAAAACACTCTAGGTGGAATGGGGAATGTTCCCCATTGAAATAGTAAACTAAGTATCAAACCATATGTCACAAAGAACTGACCCTAACAAGGTTAAGGTCAAATTCTTCCTCTAAATGTAACCAATTTACTACATAATGACAGAATGAACATTTTTTCAGTAAATGCAAAGCAGAAACCCATGAGTCCCACGGGCAGGTACACAGATACAGGGGCTTTTCCAGCAGAGGATCACAGATAGCTACTAGGCTGGGCAGGTCATCAAGCAAAAGCCTTCACTTCTTGTCCTGGCTTGCCCTGCAGGGTGAGCTCGCTGGCCCACGTGCAGAGAGGGAAGAATCCTTTGGGAGTCTTCACTGAGGCTTCGTAAGGATGCCATCGAGGACACTGTTCATTAAATTAGTGTCCTCATAATCAAGCTTCTCAAGGAAAATATCTTTCTGGCTCCAGCATCATGAACAAAGAACTTGCTTCAAGCTCCATCTTATGAGTCTTGGGAGCCAGGCAGCTGGTTAGGATCCCCTTTTCCTGTTTGTTGTTGGAGACACAAACTAAAATCAGGCACATTCGTGCTAAATGAATGAAGCACTATAGATTTCTATTGACCTCATTTCTCGTTCTACTCAGGCGCTTACTTTTGAATTTCCTTGTTTCTTTCACTTACTTCAAACATGATTTTTAAAAAATCTCTGTATCCCTTGCACTAACTTTAAATGCATTTAAAAACTAAGCAAATTTTAAATGAGTAAAGAAATATCAAAATACACACAAAAAATGGACATAGTATTTGAATAGACATTTCTCCAAAGAAGATATACAAATGATTAATAAGCACATGAAAGACGCTCAACATCATTAGCCATTAGAGAAATACAAATCAAAACTACAATGAGATACCACTTTACACCCACTAGGATAGCTATTATTTAAAAAAAAAAAAAAAGGAAAATAAGTGCTGGTAAGGACGTGAAGAAATTGAAAACCTTGTGAATTGTTGGTGGGAATGTAAAATGGTGCTGCCACATGTAAAATAATTTGGCTAGGCCTTAGAAAGTTAAACATAGAATTATCATATGATCCTACAATCCCACTTCTAAGTATATACCCAAAAGAACTGAAATCAAGAACTTGAGAAGGTATTTGTAAGCCATTGTTTAAAGCACCATTATTCAAAATAGCCAAGAAGTAGAAACAACCCAAACAAAATGTGGTATAAACATACAGTGGGAATATTATTCAGCTATAAAAAGGAATGAAGTTCTGATACGTGCTACAATATGGATGAACCTTGAAGACACGTTGAGTGAAATAAGCCAGACACAACAAGATAAGTGTATGATTAAGTTCTCTTGTGTGGAATACTTAGATTAAGCAAATTCACAGAGACAAAAACCAAAATAGTGTTTACCAGGGTTCGGGGAGACAGGGGAATGGAGAGTTATTTGATTAATGGGTACAAGTTTCTGTTTGGGATGATGAAAATGTGCTGGAGTAGACAGTGATAAACATGACATTGTCAGTGTACTAACTGTCACAGAATTGTGCACTTAAAAAATGATTTAAATGATATTTATGTATATTTTACTGCAATAAAATGGTTTTACTTTATTTTATTGTTATTCTTTTTTAGGTGCGTGGTCTGGGCATCAAACCCTTGTCTCAATGGAAGGTGAGCATTCTACCACTGAACTACCTGTGCACCCAATGTTTTTAAAGAATATTTACTGTATACTTGATTTTACATACAGTTCAAAAAGAAGCAGAGTGAAATTGTACTATTAAAAATGAGAAGGGTAGTTGCCTTTGAGAAGAAGGAAAGGGTAATGACTGGTAGGGGGGAAGAGGGTTTTTTTTTGGGGTGCTGATTATGCTCTATTTCTTGGACCAAGTGATAATTACTCAAATATTTTCTCTATTAAAACTTATAAATATACACTTCTATTTGTGCTTTCCTGTTTGTGCGTCATTCTGCATGATTTTTAAAATAGTGTTAAAAAAAATAATGAGTGGGACATGGTGGCTCAGCAGGCAGAGTTCTCACTTGCCATGCCGGGGACTCAGTTCGATTCCCGGTGCCTGCCCATGCAAAAAAAAAAAAAAAAAAAAAAAAAGCAAAGAAAAAAAATAATGGAGGGAAGGAGAAGAAAAATTATATTAGTGGAGCAAAGAGGAATATGAGATTAAGCAAAGGAAACTAGAAAACTTTCTTTTTACCTTTTCCTTTCACACCTAGCCTGGTAGGTTCCAGATGTCAGATCCTCTACACTGAACCCCTTCAACAACAAAGGGCCTTTCAGCTCCTGTATGGGAAACAGCACCACTGATTAAACAGGCCCTTCTGCAATCCCCTCATTGTTTTATGATAAATGTAGGCATTGTGCTAAATGCTATGGGGACTTTAATCCCATATATTCTTATCCTCAGAGAATGAAGATATAGCTGGCTGCTCAAACCTCCTGGCCTCCACAGTTAGTTTTCAAAACTCATAGCCATCTTCATAATATAAAATTTCTGTCTCCAGAAAATTCCTTAAAATCAGACTCATTGTATAAGGCTTTCTTTGTAACATTTTAGTAACATTGATTTCATATTATATGACTCACCCTGGCTCCATTTTTTAGAGACTAATTTTACTAATCTAGAATGGAAAAAAGTGATGAAGAACAAAAATACAAAGTACTTTTATTCACAATGAACTAAGGGATGAAATTTCATATGTTGGCCATTACAGTTCTGTCAATGTTAACCATGGTAAAAACTAAAGTTTTAAAAAAAAAAATCTATTGGAGGATGCATTGGTGGTTCAGTGGTAGAATGCTTGCCGTCCATGTGAGAGACCTGTGTTCCGTTCCTGGCCCATGCACCCTCCCCCGCCCCCCCCAAAAAAACATCAACTGGAAGGATATTGTGAAAATCAGAGAATAGGAAAGATCATATAACTAGGTCAAGAGCAGGCAAAGCCAGAGCAGAAGCTATTCAACCATCAAGACTCTGATACTAGCTGGAGGAAACAAGGTTCAACACTTTTTCTTAAGCTACTTAATGTCTTCTCATCTATATAGGGTGGTGAGTGGAAGGATCTAGAAGAAAGAGCCTCTAATTTTCCCTGCAGTTTCTATAGTGAAAGATCTGAGCAATCACCTAAATCCTAACATAATTGTACACATTCGAATGAAATGTAGCACTCCAAAAGAAAATCTAGGCACTGATAGGAAGGAGTACATGTGGCCAAGATAAAAATCACAAATATACAGTACACGGGGAAGGAGGCTCCATTGTCAAGAAAATGACAAGGGCCACAAAATTTCTTCCCTTAGTTCATTGTGAATAAAAGCACTTTATATTTTTGTTGTTCATCACTTTTTCCATTCTAGAGTAGTAAAATTAGTCCCTAGAAAATGGAGCCAGGGTCGGTCATATAATATGAAATCAATGTTAATAAAATGTTACATGGACAGCCTTATACAAACAATGAATCTGCTTTTAAGGAATTTTCAGGAGACTATGAACATCAGTGTGCAAATGTCTGATTTTTGACAAGGCCCCCAAATCCACTGAACTGGGACAAAATGGTCTTTTCAATAAATGGGCATGGGAGAATTGGATAGCAATAGCCAAGAGAATGAAAGAGAAGCCTTACCTTAAACCCTATACAAAAATTAACTCAAAGTGGATCAAACATACTATGAACATACCGATGCTATGAACATTGGTGTGCAATTGTCTGTTTGTGTCACTGCTTTCAGCTCTTCTGGGTATATACCAAGTAGTGCTACTGCTGGTGTCATAGGGCATTTCGATATTTAGTTTCCTAAGGAATGCCAAACTGTCTTCCACAGTGACTGAACCATTATACTTTCCCACCAGCAGTGCATGCGTCCCAATTTCTCCACATCCTCTCCAACATTTATAGTTTCCTGTTTGCTTAATAGCAGCCATTCTTACAGGTGTGAGGTGGTATCTCATTGTAATCTTGATCTGCATTTCCTTTATACCGAATGAAAATGGGCATCTCTTCATGTGCTTTTTTTAATTTTAATATTTTTATTTAAGAAACCAAAGAGTTAGTTTAATCATAGGCAAAATTAAATAAAGGATCCAAATAATCAATGTAAAACCTGTGTTTGTGCAGTAAGTTTCATAAACCAATTTAAAATTAAGGCAACAAGGAAAAACACCTACAAATTCAGATAGTAAAGTTATTAATTTCTAAATATTCAACATAAATACCATTTGATCAGCTGCCAAAACTGTGAATGTTCTCAAAATACCAAATACTAAGTTATTACAAATTTCTACATTGCTATAGTAATGACCTATATTATTAAACAATCTCCTGATTTCAGGAAAATGTGAAGATACAAATGTGTTAACAATTAGCATATGAAAATATTAACCACCTAAAATGGATATCTTAGTTAGCTTATCCATAGGCATATTTAAATAAAATACCTAAGTAATCACTGTAAAATCTGTTTGTACAGTATGTTTCATTAACAAATTTAAAATTAAAGCAAGGAAGGAAAAGATCTATAGATACAGATATCAGAGTTTCCTAGATTCTAAATATTAAACACTATCTTGAATACCATTTGATTATCAAAACTGTGTACGTTCTCAAAATAACAAGTACAAAGTTATTACAAATATCCACTTTGCTATAGTAGTGACATATATTACCAAACATTTTCAAATTTTTGTTTTCAGGGATTTATTTTATGTATTATTACTATAGCAGTCTATAATTCTGTTTTTTACTGTTTTGTTGTTGTTGTTGTAAAATATAACATATATATATATACAAAGGAAAGAAAGAAAAAAGCAATAATTTTCAAAGCACACTTCAACAAGCAGCTACAGAACAGGTCCCAGAGTTTGTTATGGGTCTTCATGTGCTTTTGAACCATCTGTATTTGCTTTTCAGAAAAATGCCTATTCATATCTTTAGCCCATTTTATAATTGGGCGGTTTGTTCTTTTGTTGTTGAGTTGTACAATTTCTTTATGTATACAGGATATCAAACCTTTGTCTGATGTGTGATTTCCAAATATTTCCTCCCATTGAGTTGACTGCCTCTTCATCTTTTTGACAAAGTCTTTGGAGGTGCGGAAGCATTTGATTTTGAAGAATTCCCACTTATCTATTTCTTCTTTTGTTGCTAGTGCTTTGGGTATAAAGTTTAGGAAGCTACCTCCTATTTTGAAGATGTTTTGAAGGTGTTTCCCTACATTTTCTTCTAGAAGCTTTATGGTGCTGGTTCTTATATTTAGATGTTTGATCCACTTTAAGTTAATTTTTGTATAGGGTGTAAGGTAAGGGTCCTCTTTCATTCTTTTGGCTATTGATATCCAGTTCTCCCATGCCCGTTTATTGAAAAAACTGTTTTGTTCCCGTTCAGTGGATTTGGCAGTCTTGTCAAAACTCAGTTGACCATAGATTTGGTGGTCTATTTCTGCTCTCTTGATTTGATTCCATTGGTCAATACTTCTATTTTTGTTCCAGTTTCATGCTGTTTTGGTCACTGTGGCTTTATAATAATAGGTTTTAAAGTCAGGAAGTATTAATCCTCCTACTTTGTTCTTCTTTTTAGGATGCTTTTAGCTATTTGGGACTCTTTCCCTTCTAAATTAATTGTTATATAATTTGTAATTATAATTTGGTAACAACCTCTTCCAAGTAGGTTGTTGGAATTCTGATTGGTACTGTGTTGAATTTGTAGAACAATTTGGGTAGAATTGACGTCTTAACTATCTCGAGTCTTCCTATCCATGAGCAGGGAATGTCTTTCCACCTATTTAGATTGTCTTCGATTTCTTTTAGCAAAGTTATATAGTTTTCTGTGTACAAGTCCATACATCCCTAGTTAAGTTCATTCCTAGGTACATGATTCTATTAGTTGCTATTTTGAATGGAATTTTTTTCTCTAACTGACTCCTCAGTTAGGTCATTGCTTATTAGCAATGTTATCAGAAACGCTACTGATTTTTGCACATTAACCACCGCCTTGCTGAATTTGTTTATTCACTCAAGTAACTTTGTTGTAGATTTCTCAGGATTTTCCAAGTATAGTATCATGTCATCTACAAATAATGAGAGTTTTATTTCTTCCTTTCCAATTTGGATGCTTTTATTTCTTTGTCCTGCCTGATTGCCCTTACTAGAACTTCTAGTACCATGTTGACTAAAAATGGTGACAGAGGGCATTCTTGTCTCGTTCCTGATCTTAGGGGGAAAGCTGTCAATCTCTCGCCATTGAGTATGATGCTGGCTATCTGTTTTTCCTATATGCCCTTTATCATATTGACGAAGTTACCTTTGATTCCTATCTTTTGAAGTGTTTCTATCAGAAAAGGATGTTGAATTTTGTCAAATGCTTTTTCAGTGTCAATCAAGATCATGATGTGATTTTTCCCTTTCTATTTATTAATGTGCTGTATTACATTAATTGATTTTCTTGTGTTGAACCATCTTTGCATTCCTGGTATAAACCCTTCTTGGTCGTGCTGTATAATTCTTTTAAAGTGTTGTTGGATTCAATTTGCTAGTATTTTGTTGAGAATTTTTGCATCTATGTTCATTAGGGAGATTGGCCTATAGTTTTCCTTTCTCATAGCATCTTTATCCGGTTTGGGTATTAAAATAATATTAGCTTCATAAAATGAGTTAGGTAGTGTTCTTTTCCCTCAATTTTTGGAAATGTTTAAACAGGATTGGTATTAATTCTTTTTAGAATGTTTAATAAAATTTGCCTGTGAAATCATCTGGCCTGGGCTTTTCTTTGTTGGAAGATTTTTGATGACTGATTGAATCTCTTTACTTGTGATTGGTTTGTTAAGATCTTCTAATTCTTCCTGAGTCGGGGTAGCTTGTTTGTGTGTTCCCAGGAATTCGTCCATCTCACCTGAGTTATCTAGCATGTTGGCATATTGTTGATCATAGTATCATCTTATGAGTTCTTTTATTTCTTCAGGGTCTGTGGTGATGCACCCCCCTTCTCATTTCTGATTTTGTTTATTTGCATCCTTTCTCTTTTTTTCTGTGTCGCTATTGTTAGTGGCCCATCAATTTTATTGATTTTTTCAAAGAACCAACTTTTGGTTTTATTGATTCTTTCTATTGTTCTTTTGTTTTCCCATTCATTTAACTCTGCTTTCACCTTTGTTATTTTTGTTCTTCAATTTACTTTGGGGTTAGTTTGCTGCTCTTCTCAAGTTCCTCCAGGTGAGCAATTAAGTCCTTGATTTTTGCTCTTTTTATTTTTTAATATAGGCATTTAGGGCAATAAATTTTCCTCTCAGCACAGCCTTTGCCACAGCCCATAAATTCTGATATGCTGTATTCTCATTTTCATTCATCTCCAGATAGCTGCTGATTTCTCTAGCAATTTCTTCTTTGATCCACTGGTTGTTTAAGAGTGTGTTATTTAATCTCCATATATTTGTGAAAGTTTTCATTCTTTGGTGGTTATTGAGATCCAGCTTCATTCCATTGTGATCAGAGAAAGTGGTTTGGATAATTTCAATGCCTTTTTTTTAGCATGGACAGGTACCAGGAATTGAACCTACGTCTCTGGCATGGCAGGCAAGAATTCTGCTGCTGAGCTACCGTTGCACCACCTTCAGTGTTTCTAAATTTATAAAGACCTGCTTTGTGCCCCAGCATATGATCTATCTTGGAAAATGTTCCATGAGTACTAGAGAAGAATGTATATCCTGGGGTGTAATGACCTATACATATGTGTGTTAGGTCTAATTCACTTATCAAGTTGTTTAACTTCTCTATTTCCTTGTTGATCTTTTGTCTGGTTGTTCTATCTATAGAGGAGAGTGGTGTATTGAGGTCTCCTATTATTATTTTTGAAATATCTATTGCTCCCTTCAATTTTGCCAATGTTTGTCTCATGTACTTTGGAGCTCCTTGATTGGGAGCATAAACATTTATGATCATTATTTCTTCTTGGTGAATTGTACTTTTTGTTAATATATAGTGTCCTTCTTTGTCTCTTATGATGTCTCTACATTTAAAGTCCATTTTGTCTCATATTATTATATCTTCTCCTGTTTTCTTTTGGCTACAACTTGCATGGAACATCTTTTTCTATTCTTTCACTTTCAATCTATTTGTATCCTTGTGTCTAAAATGAGTCTTTTGTAAGCAGTATATAGCTGGATTATAATTCTTAATCCATTCTCCCAACCTCTATCTTTTAATTGTAAATTTAGTTCATTAACATTCAAAGTTATTACTGAAAATGTGGTCTTGAATCCACCATCTTATCTTTTGGATTTTATTTGTCAGACGTATATATTCTTTTCCTTCTTTCCGTTTTTATCTTTTAAGTTACCCTTACTGGTACTCTTCAATTCTGTGCCCTCCTCCAGACCTCCCTCTCCTGACTTTTTTTTTTCCAACTGGCAGAACTCCTTTTAGTATTTCTTGTAGGGCAGGTCTCTTGAGAAATTCTTTCAGGATTTGTTTGTCTGTGAAAATTTTCATCTCTCCCTCAGTTTTAAATGACAATGTGGCTGGGTACAGAATTCTTGGCTGGAAGTCTTTCTCTTTCAGGATCTTGAATATATCATACCACTGCCTTCTCAACTCCATAGTGCCAGTTGAGTAGTCTGAACTCAGTCTTATGTGGTTATCCTTGTATGTAATAGTTTTTCTCTTGCCTCTTTCAGGATTTTCTGCTTCTCTTCAACATTTGACAGACTGATAAGTGTCTTGGGGAAGTCCTATTTGGATTTATTCTATTTGGAGTTCGTTCAGCTTCTTTGACTTGCATATTTATGTCCTTTATAAAAGTTGAGAAGTTTTCCCACATTATATCCTCAGCTAATCTTCCTAGCCCCTTACTCTTCTCTTCTTCTTCTGGGACACCAATGATTCTTATATTTGTGTTCTTAGTTTTGTCCATCATTTCCCTGAGATCCAATTCAAATTTTTCCATCTTTTTTTTTTGCCATTTGTTGTTTTGAGTGTTTGAAATCAGTTGTCCTGTCCTCTAGTTCACTTATTCTTTCTTCTGCCTCTTCAAATCTGCTCTGGTATGTCTCTAGTATGTTTTGTTTTGTTTTATTTATTTATTTATTTGGTCTACAGCATCTTTAGTCTCTGTGGTATCTGCTATTTTTCTATTTATTCTTTCAAATTCCTCTTTATGCTCTTCTAGTGACTTCTTGGTCTCCTTTATGTCATCAGCCATCCCATTTATTTTATTTAGTAGAGTTATGTGACTCTCTCTGATTAGTTGTTCCAATATCTGTGTCTCCTCTGGTGTTTTAATTTTGTCGTTAGGCTGGGCTATATCTGACTGCATCACGATATGCTTAGTGATCTTCTGCTGTCTTTGTGGTATGTAAATATCTTGATTGGTTTACTTTGGAAGTTGATTTCCTTCAGTCGTCTAGAGCCTTGGATGTGAAGCAGGATTCAGGGCGTGGGCTGGGGGACAACAGTGTGGTGATGCATTGCAGCGCAGGTATAGGTGCAGGTTGGGGATATTACCTTGTACCTGTGAGCATGGGCGCCCAGCAGCAGCAAGGATGTGGCTGTGTGGGTGCATGGATCTGGGAAGCAGGGCC
>PVIY010041325.1:0-21722 GCA_004026745.1 Myrmecophaga tridactyla
ATCCAATCTGGGAAAACCTCTGTGTTTTTTTTTTTTTTCCTTTTTCTTTTTCCATCAGCCCTGCCCCCTCTGTGCCGGGGCAAAAAACAGCAACCTTAGCTTTTACTAGAGGTTCAGCTGAGCTGGGGGTCTACTTTTAGTTGTAAGAATTTGTTAATTAATTCCACAACTGGAGCTTGACTGAGCTCAGCCCCTTGCTATTAGTAAAGTCTCTTTCCTTTCCCCTCTGGGAAGCAGCCTGTGGGTGAAGTTTGCCGGCCTCTGCAGCTTGGGGGATTCACAGTTCTGGGTGGGATCGCAGCTGGTCCAGCTTGTCCAGACTGGTGTGTCAGTCACTGTTGTGGCCCCAGCAGTTGTTCTGTGCTGTTTCTGGCTCTTTACTAGCTGCTCTGGAGGACGAACTAAATTCCACACCTCAATAAGCTGCCATCTTGGACCTCCTCCCCAGGAAAGGATTTTAACACTTTCCTCCTAGAACCGGGCAGAAGCATCCCTATGCAGGACCTCAGCTACTTCAAACAAAGCTTCTCTCATGGTCCCTGAAGTCTAGTCTATCATAAGACATTTCTTTGACTTAAAACATTGAAGGCACCCCTCTCTGGTCCTCTTCTTCACTCCTCCTCTCCAGCACATACAGCCAGCCAGAATGTACTACTTTTCTACAACAATATGTAGTAATTTCCTGGAATACAAACTCTTTGGCAACTGTGGGGATGCACGAGTCCGAATTTCATAGGGCAGGCCACAAAGTGGCAACTCCAATGGAGGTCTCTGATGAATTTCTCAGGAGAGGCTGGTTGGCTGAAATAGAGATGAAAGTTCTTTCTTTCTTTCATCACACTGATTTTTAACAATTTGATTGTGATATTCCCCGGCATAGTTTTCTTTATGTTTCTTCTAGTTGGGCTTCAATGAACTCCTTGGATCTGTGTGTTTATAGTTTGTGTGGCATGCAGATTCTAAAATGGTCTCAATGATCTCTGCCTCATGATATTCAAGCTCCTGTATAACGTATGCCCCCTAAGTGCAAGCTATTGGCTTGCTTTTTATTTTAAAACACGATTTTATTTGCATACCATACAGCCCATCCAAAGTGTACAATTAATGGCTCTCAGTACAAGCACAGAGATGGGTTCACATTGCCACAATACATTTCTGAAAAATTTCATAGCTCCAAAACAAAATCCATGACCTTTATACGCTTTGCACTGGTTTGGAAGGACTTATGTATGCTAGAAAAGTCATGCTTTAATCCTAATCCAATCTTGTGGGAGCAGCCATTTCTCTTAAACCCTATTTAGCATTATGTGTTGGGAACCTGATTAGATTATTACCACAGAGATGTGTCTCCACCCATTCCAGGTGGGTCTTAATTAGTTAACTGGAATCCTATAAAAGAAGAAGTATTTTGGAGAACACCGTAGAAAGACATAGCTACAAGAAGCAGAGAGTCTACCAGCTAGCAAACTTTGGAGATGAAGAAGGAAACACCTCCTGGGTAGCTTCCTGAAATAAGAAGCCAGGAGAGAAATCTAGCAGATGATACTGTGATTGCCATGTGCCTTTCCAGAAAGAGAAACCCTGACCATGTTCCATGTGCCTTCTCACTTGAGAGAGAAACCCTGAACTTCATTGGCCTTCTTGAATTAAGGTTATCTTTCCCTGGATGCCTTCTATAGGCTTGCTTTAATTGGGACATTTTTGTGGCCTTAGAACTGTAAACTTGTAACTTATTAAATTCTCCTTTTCAAAAGCCATTCTATTTGTGGTATATTGTATTCCGGCAGCTAGCAAACTAGAACACCCTTCTATTAATGACACTTAGCTTCAGTGGGGTACCTTTGTTAAAACTGATGGAAGAACATTAAGATATTACTGCTAACCACTGTCTACAGTTTGCATTAGGTGCATTTTCTCTCCCATATACCATTCTACTACAAATATCTTAAAATTGTGACATACTTTGTTCTAATTCATGGAAGAACATTCTTGTATTTGTACTGTTAACCACTGTCATCATCCACAACAGGGTTCACTATGTTATACAGTCCCATATTTCATCCTCTAGCTTTCCTTCTAGTCACATACATGACTCCAAACTTCCCCTTTCAACCACACACGATTCAGCACTGTTATATACACACATGATAATGTGCTATCATCACCTCTATCCATTTCCAAACATTTCCAATCAACATTTAAAAATTCTGCATAAATTACGCATCAGTTCCCCAATCTCTAGCCTCATTTTATCTCCTGGTAACCTATATTCTAGATATGAATTTCATAAGTTTGCTCATTACATTTAGTGCACATTAGTGAGATCATACCACATTTGTCCTTTTATGTCTGGCTTATTACACTCAACATAACGTCCTTCAGGTTCATCCATGTTGTTGCATGAATTAGAACTGCATTCTTTCTTACAGCTGAATAACATTCTACTGCATGTATATACCACATTTTGTTTATCCATTCACCAGCTGATGGACACTTGGTTGCTTCCATCTTCAATGGCAACTGTGAATAATGTTGCTATGAACATTGGTGTGCAAATGTCTGTTCATGTCTGTACCTTGCTTTTAATGAACAGTGTATGGCAAAACTGAATGGATACTACTTCGAGGATTAGGTGACAAGAATAAGTGATTTCTGTCTAGTCTGTACTCTCTTTCTGGCTCTTCTCACTTGCTCACCCTGATGAAGCAAGCTGTCATGCGGTAAGTTGCCCTATGGAGATACCTATTTGTCATAGGCATCCTCTGGCCAACAGTCAATACTGAACTCATGTTATGAATCCAACAAGTCATGAAGAACTAAATCCTGCCAATGATCATGTAAATGAACTGAGAAATGAAATCTTCACAAGCCTTGAGATGATTGCACCCTCAGATGATACCTTGCTTGCAGCCAAGTGATAGTCCCTGAGTCAAAGGACCCAGGTGAGCTGGGCAAAGAATCTGTGAGATAATAAATATTCGTTGTTTTAAACCACTAAATTTTGGAACAATTTGCTAGGCAGCAATAGGTAATATAGTGTTCTTTTTTTTTTTTTTTTTAATCAAATTTGGAAACATTTTGGCCATTATTACTTCAAATGTTTTTCTTCTACTTTTCCTTCTGGGGATTCCAATTACATGCGTTAAGCCTACTTGATAATGCCCTACAGGTTATTGATACTGATCTTTTTATTTTTGGTTTTTTCCTTCACTCCCTTGGCTTTTTTCTCTGTGCCTTATTTTGGATAGTTTCTATTGCCATGTCTTCAAATGCACTATTTTTTTGTTCTTCAGATATATTTTTGCCTTTTTTTCCTTTGTGCATGGGGAGGCACTGGGAATTGAACCAGGTCTTGGGCATGGCACGCAAGAACTCTGCCGCTGAGCCACTGTCGCACTGCCCTCTTCAGATATATTTTTACCTCCAGAAATTACACATAAGTTTCATACTCTACTCTTAAACATATATTTCACTTGACGCTGTGCTCATGTTTCCCTTTACCTACTTGAACATATATGACGAGTTTATATTAGCTATACAACATCTTTGCTTAATAATTTCATTATCTCATCATTTCTGAATCTGTTTCTATTGACTCATTTTTCCTTTTAGCTTTGAGACATATTTTCCTGCTTCTTTATGTGCCTAGTAATTTTATTAGATGTCAGACACTGTGAATTTTCTTTTTGGGGGCACTGGATTTTGTTGATTCCTTTGAATCACATTAGATTTTGTGCTGATGCTAAGTTATGTTACTTGATATCAGTTGAGGTTTGCACTTAAGCTTTTGTTAGGGTAGTCCAAAGCTACTTTCAGTCTGCAGTTAATATCACCCCACTACTAAGGAGATACTATTCTGAGGCCTCTTCCCAATGCCCTATGTATTATAATATTACAAGGTCTCTCCATTATGGCGTGTTCAGGAACATGAACTATTCTCAGGCCTGTGTTATTTACAAGAATTTTTCTTCCTACTCCTTTCTGGTCGTTCTTTCACGAATCTCAGATAGTTTCTTAACACACATGTACAGACCAGTACGCCACCAAAGGCTTAATAGGACCTCTCTGCAGATCTTCATAGCTCACTCTTTGTGTAGCAGCGCTCTCTCCTCCTTGGTTTTCCCAAACTTCGATCTCTATCATCTCTATTTCCAGGCTCTGTTTGGGTTCTACTGCCCTGCACTGTGGCCTGGAAACTGCAGCTAAGTAACAAGCTAGGGCAATCAAAGGCTCTTCCTTTGATTGATGATGATCTTCTCTCCAGGGTCATAATCTTCTGCTGCCTGTCGTCCAATGTCTGAAAAACCATTATTTTGTAGAATTTTTCCAGATTCTTAACAGGTAATTACTGTTACTCTATCTTGGCCAGAAGTGGAAGTCCATTATTTTATTAATAAAAGCTCCTCAACTGATTCTAATGAGTGGTCAGTTAAAAGATCCAGCATATTAGCGGCTTCAGTTTCCTTAACAGAAAATTTCTGTCAAGACAGTACATTTTTTTCTAACCTGTTTAGTCATGAGGAGATAAGGGAGCTTATATCAAATCATGGTTGGCTAATCATTATTCAGAGAAGCTGTCTACTAAAAGAAATTCACAATACTGCTTTGCAAAGGAACTAAGAAAGCATTCTTTCGAAGAAAGTTTCATATAGAAATACTTAAGCTGAAGTACCCCGATAATAAGATGCCTCCAAACAATGTTTTAAAACATGGGGGTAGGGTGGTACAACAGTGGCTCATGGCAGAATTCTTGCTTCCCACACTGGAGACCTGGGTTCAATTCCCAGAGCCTGTTCATGCCAAAAAAATACCCATAAAAAACAAACAAAAATAATGCAGGGGTAGGCCCTGCGTGGGACATGACATCCAGGGTGAAAGTCTCCCTGGTGGTGTGGGAGATGACTCCCAGGGATGAGTCTGGCCCTGGCACCATGGGATCAACAATGCCATCCTGACTATAAGGGGGAAAAGAAGCATAACTAATAAGGTATCAGTGGCAGAGAGAGTTCAAATAGAGTGGAGAGGCTACTCTAGAGGTCACTCTTATACAAGCTTCAGTTAGACATTTCTACCTATCATAACTTGCTAAACCCCAACCCAAACCATTCAGGACAATTGTAAAGAACACCAAGGGCAATATATGAGATTCTACAAAGGTTTCAAGCACTAAGGTAACTTTCCAGAAACCTGCACCCTCCAGATGGGTCCCGTGACCAGCTAAGTCCTGAAACCTACAGGAGCCAGACTCTCCAGAACATCAGCTAGTTCTCTCTCCCTACCCCATATTACTGACAGCCCTTTCCAACACAAAAAAGTTAGAATGGGCATAGCCCAAGTACCCTTAAAGAGTGGGATAGAAAGATCAAAGGTGATGACGGAGTTATACCAAGAAGGCAGGGTTTAAAAAATGAGTATGATTGCTGAATCATTATATCGATATTTCTTTTAGTCTCTAGCACCTCAGAGCAGCTAGAAGTAAAAACCTAAAATTCTGGAACTGTAACTATACCAATTCTGAAATATTTTCTACAACTAATTGTTGTGCTGTGCTTTGAAATTTATCACTTTTTTTGTATATATGTTATTTTTCACAAAAAAAAGGGGAAAAAAGTTGATTGTGAGGATAAAAAAATATTTATTCCTTCTAGCTTCCAATGTTCTGGACTAGCCAGAAAGAAAAATCTGAGATGATGGTATGTAGCCCATGAAAAACTCTGGGATCTGTCCTGTAACTACTTATTGAAGAGTTCTTTGAAAACTATTGCTTTTTTCTTTCTTTGCTTTGTATATATGTTATATTATACAACAAAAAAAGTTAAAAAAGAAAAACATGGGGGTAGGAATAATTAACAATCTAGAAATACAGAAAAATAATCCTCTTACTAAAGCATTCCAAAGAAAAGAGAAAAGCCCTCTTTTATGATTTTGTCTTATAGAAACCATTCATAAAAAACATGTTCATGCTTTTTTGTATATGCTATATTTCACAATAAAAGTTAAAAAAGCAAATTCAATAGGAAGAATAGATAACTATCAATAAAAAATTAGACAAATGTTCACAGAATTTTACTAGTGTGACTTTCAAAATCATATGAACCATGAAAACTAAATTAGTAAGAGTGTACAGATAATATAAATAAAACAATTTTTAGGAAAAGATAAACAAGATTCTCTTTTGTACCAGCAGATTTCATTTCTATGTATCCCTCAAGTTAGCTCTCTGGAACTTACCCTTTTCCAAGTAAGACCTTGGAGCCCACGGAGGGTCCTCTTCAGCATAAGGATCACTATACTCAACTACAGCTGCTTCCTCATCTTCATAATCTTCTGGAGGAGGGGGGGGAGGGGGAGATTCATCAAAGACTGTTTCTTCCACAGGTGGTGGTGGAGGTGGTGTATCTGAAACTAAGAATACATCAAGCTGACAACAAAACTATATATTTCATAAAGTTCCTATCCTAGTGTCTATGTTCTTGAGACATAAACCTGGACTTGAAAATAATAATCTCTTGAAAAATAATAAGAGGGCAAAAGAAATCGCCCTAACAACTATAATGTTCCAAATCACCAAGCATGACTTTCTCTCTTCTTGGGTTAGTGCTTATTCTGAATAAAGTTTAGCCAAAATAATTATTATTAACTGAGCCCCTAGAACCTTTTATGCTAATACACAATCCTCTTTTTCAAGGAAACATTTCAGTACAACAGAATTTGGCTTTATACTACTATATTCAAGGAGAAATATAATTTGGACATTTACAACCATATTTCGCTTACAACGAATTATAACTCCAGTGAATATTCAAGTTTTAATGATCTGCTACCTGCCTGTCAATGAACTCTTAAAACAATAGCATTTTGCCAAATGGGGTGGGGAGATCATGAAGTTTAAGTAACTTCACCTAAAAAGGATTTTTTTGTTTTGTTTTGTTTTTTAAACAAAATTTCAACTAATTCAGACTAATTTGTGATCCAGAATTTCATCAGGTTGAATGTCCAAGTGTACTTACTGTCAGAGTGATTCATAATATTTAAAATGTCTCCTTCTAGAGCTCTGCTTCCACAGCTCAGGTGGCATACAGTAACATCTAAAAGTGTATTTCCAAACTTGGGGGACTGAAAGCTTTCAAAATGCTTCATGCATTCCTGAACACAGCTCAGAATAACCTGAGTAAACCTGTATTTATTAGCTGCCCAGTTTTACCAAATGACACTAACTCCTATTTATGAGGTACCAGTATTGTTTCAGTGAAATTTTGGGGGGGTCATCCTGTTTATTTTCTATCCTTTTAAATTTGAGTTTGCTGATTAAATTAAATGGATTTTAGAAAACTGTGGATACCTAGTGAAATGAGTCATATCAACATCAAACTCTGTCCAGCATCAGTATCTTTACCACCTTCTGTGCCACTCCATACTTATCAACTTATCTACTTTAGTCTTAAAGGGTTTCTAATAAACAAAGGATACATATTTTTGAAATTATGTATGAAAATTTTTGAAAAATTATGTATGGCTGGGATGAAAAACAACAATTATAGCCTATTTGTATTTATAAGGTAAAGAGTTTGACTTTAAACAACTACACACAGATCCAAAGAACTCTTTCAAAACAATCACCTTGAAAAATTACACTACAAAGATGCTGCCATTGGTCATGTTCATCTTTTCTTATAATTGCCTCAAAGCTAGTTTCATAATACTGATAACACAAGCACCATTCTTATTTTAATTTCTTCAATACAAGCACCACTTTTGAGGACTAAAAATGTTCCAAGCACTAAGCTAGCACTACATAATACATTATTTCATTTAATTTTTACAACCTTGGGATGCAGTGTTTAGTTTTGTTTTTGCTGAGAGATAGCTGATTGTTTAATAACTAATCAACCTATTATGTTCCAGGCACTGTGTTAAAAGGATGCAGAGTTTTTAATTCTCACTTTATGAATGCAGAAACTGCATTTATTTCCAAGGCAAATAAATACAAGAGCAGGAATTTGAATTCTAATGCCTGTGATCTTAACAATTACACTAAAGTGGGATGAGATGAATTCAATAATGTTAAAGTCGTGTTTCATTATAATTCATTCAACATATATCAATAGGGAGCCTACTATAGCTAGGTACTATGCTCATCATCAGTAGTAGAGCACTGGGCACAATTCATGGAGACATAGATAACTAAATATTTATTTAAAATTAAGTGGAGTAAGTACTTAAAGTATGTTGGGAGCACATTGGGGACCAAACATCTTATATAAGTCAGAAAGGCTCCCTGAGACCTGAAGAATGAGTAAGAGTCAGTAGCCAGGGGGTGGGGTAGAGTGGCTATTTCATATATCACATAAAGAAAAAAACAAGTACAAAGGTAAGAAAGCAGGAACCCTTCAAAGAAGTAACCAAAATTCATTGTGGAGAAAGTAAAGATTTGAAGGAAGAGACACGAGGAGGCTGGATAGGATTAAGCAGAACCTAGGACAAGAAGGGCCTTGCAACAGTTTGGAGTCTATACAAAGAGCAGTGCGAATCCACAGAAAGATTTTAAGGAGAAAAATAGGGTCTAGCTACACTGCTTAGCCCAGTACACCCAGTTCTCTATAAAAGATTACAAATAATTCCAGAAGTCTTCAAAAAATCAAACAATGCAGAGTACATATTTGCTACCACTGTGTATCTTCAGAATAATGTACCTAAAAAGCTCTGAAGATAATTAAAAAAAAACAGGTTTATATTTTTTCAAGGTGAATGTTTTGAAGAAGACATTCATTCGAACGCGTAAGTCCTGCTATGTCTGTAAAATCAGTCATAGCATACCTCATACAGTTTCTTATTTTACACATTTTATGAGAAATGTTTGTGACACTGGGAAATGATAAAGAAGGACTACATCACCAAAAGGCAATCAATTGTGATAGGGTAGTAGTGTTAGCAATTGACTTTTTAAAATATAGGTAGTATTGCTACAATGATGTTTTACAATCACTTAAAACATTGTCTTGGATTTACCTGACATTAAGTCTTAAATACACTTCAATAATATTAAACTAAAACAGTACATTTTTTGGGTCCATTCACAAAAAATCTTGATGTTTCTATAAACTTTACAACTTTCCCTAATAGCTGGTTTGAACTAATGACATCCTGATTCATAATCCCATTCAACTTTCAAATATAGTTTTTCACAATAAAAATAACCTTTTAGTTCCTATGCAAACACTCCTGTTTTATTGATGGATTAGGCTTCAACCTAATGTTCAAGATCTGGCCTTTACTCCAGAAGGTGCTCAGAACCATCATATAACAGAACATGCAGTAATAACTGATCATGAACCTTCTCCAAGGTGAACGCTCATCATCATAGTGAAAACAGAAAAAAACTCCTGGGGTATTATTTATGTGACTACCTTCTCCAAACAATGTGATTAAATTGGATTTGTGGTGGAAGAAAATTTCCTTTTTACTGCAACAATGCTTGAGTTTCTACCTTATAGAGCATTAATTCTGTTCAGAATAGAAGAACCAGCACTGGAGAGTCCTTCAATTTTGCTACCCTGATTAAATCCTTTTTTTTTTCCTGTTTGGTCCAGCTTACTCTATTTAGATATAGGAGAAAATAAAAAAAGAGTAGGACCTTCTAATTCACAAACTTGGCAAAGGGTCAGACTATGGCTCTACTGGACACATGAACAAGTTGAACCAAGTTGAACAAGTTGAACCAAGCCATCTTCTCCCTGAGTTGGTATGGGTCACATTCAAGCCAAAAGAACAACAGGTCCCCACAGCATAACTTAAAAGCATACAAAATCTATGTAGATATATAAATATTCTTAAACAGCTCTTAAATTCAACAGGACATCTTAAGAAATCACAGTGTGGTAAGCATTAGAGGTGCTCATGGGGTACCTCCCAATATACAGAAATAAATAAATAAATAAAACAGACTTTTTTCAGAAATCAGTAAATAGAAATGTAAAGGCAAACTGAAAGAGACAATATGAATAGAGCCCAGTTAAAATATAAATGCATCTAAAGAACATATCGTTCAAAAGGGGCATTTAATCAGCTAGCACCAAAAAAGGGATCAAGGGTGCCTACTTCCTGTCAAACACTTTTCTAAGTGCTAGGGAAACAGTCAGTGAACAAAACAGGCAAGATTCCCTGCTCTAATAGAGCTTACATTCTAGTTCAAGCCATACCCATTTCTGAAGGAGCCCGTCCCTAAGCAAAACAATAGTTTGCAGATATTTTTATTCCCTTGGTGAGCCATCTTTGTTATGAGATGGATAATAATGGACTACCTCAACCTGATGACATTAAATATATGTAATACCCCATGTTCAAATTCGATATCCATCAAGAGACCTTATGATTATGTGTGGCTCCTTGTGTACACTGCACCCAAGAAAAGAATTCATATACCATTCAGACTAAGTTCTGGTGACTGTGCCAGCAATTCCTCACTGAACATTAATTAATACAGGTCTCCTGATTGATAGACATTAATCTCCTGAGCTTCCTTTATGCTTCCTAAGAGAAAGCTCAAGGTGCCAATAAAATTAATTAGCTAAGCTTGCCTGGCTGATCACCAGATCCAAAGTAAATCCACTGCCAATTTATGAGGCTGCTTAGGAGACAGAATGGCAGGCTGGTGGTCCTCTGGAACCTACTAATATGGCATGGCCATTTTCACTCCTGGAATCACGGGACTGGAGGAAGATTCTGAGGTTATCCACAATATCCTACAATTTCAGTAATAGGAAACTAACTACTGCTTATTTGGGAAACTCTGAGAAAAAGATAGGAGAGCTAGTGATTAAAGAATACACCTTCAGTTAGATGTGATCTTTTTCTATCATATGCCTTATATTTATTTGTCTTTATCTTCACTACTAGGTTTTAGGCTATTTGAAAATAAAGAAGTTCATCTTAATTATTTTAGAAACCCACTAGCCACTTATAGGATGTCTTTTTCATAACACTCAAATATATAAGGATCAGTGAATGAATGACTATTCAGCCAATGACATTTATGCCTATAATCTGATCTACAGCATAAAGAAGACATAAACTTACTATTTTCTTGGACTCTGGCCACAAATCCCATTAAAGGTAACTGAGGAGTTACCTGTAGGATGGAGGGAGGAGGAGGAGCAAGAGATACTGCAAAAACAAAAAAGTGTGGAGGATAAGGGGTAAGGGCAAGTTACATTAAAAGGAAAGGATAATACAATAAAACAAACGTAAGGAGGGAAATCACTGTTCAGTAACATTTTATAAGCTATCTTACGGACCCCCTTTTGAGGGATTAATTTATTAAAACACAAAACAAAATACTAAGGGAGTTTTCAGGAAGTTTTAAAAATTATACCAAGAGGCACCTAACATACATACAGATCTACTCTATTATATAATATCAATTATTTTTATATAAATGACATGTTTTCTCAAAGAATTACTTTCCCCAGATTACAATGAATGGTTCAGTTCTCTGAATTTTAACAGGCAGGTAATGAGTTTAAATGCTTATCCATACCAGGAGAAAAAAATATTATATCCCCACATCCTAAATTTTTACTTTTCATTAATTAACAGGCAGATTCGCTGGTTTGTTATTCATTAACTGAACAAATATTTATTGATTTCCTACTAAGTGGCAAGCACTCTGCTAGGAGCCTAATATCAAAACCATTCTCTCAGAGCCAGAGACTGTGTCATTAATGACTATTTCATAATCACAGCTTGGGTATACCACCTGCTCCAGCCTCTCTGACTCTGCAGAAAAATGCTGGCCTCATTCAAATCCTACTTTCTCCTTCTCAAGGTGTCTTTTCTTCTATCTCAAATATCTGGCACAGGATCTAGCATTAGTAAACCACTGACAGTTATTTAATGTAGAAATACACAAACAAGTCTGATACTTGCCAAATAATTTCCTGTGAAATAAGCTATAGTTACAGTTTCAGTAAAAATGGATACAAAGTATGGTATGCATCTTCTTATAAAGAGAGAACACCTTTAATTAGCTGCAAATTAGAGTTGTAATTAATAAAACTAAAAAGATGAATAAGAATCTTTAATCTCCAAGAGAGCACATTATTCCAGTTGGGGAAAAAAAAATAATAACCTCAGATCAACCACATTTTTAGCAGTTCTCCAGAGATGGTGATGAGGAATGCTGCACAGATATCTCTAAGCAGGTAACTGAAAAAGTAGCTCACCAGGAAGACAAGGGTTGAGAAAGATAATCAAGCTAAGAGAACTAAGTAAGAGCAAAGATTTACAGGTATAAAAAACACAACCAGTTCACAGAACTGGGAATATTTCCTTATGGCTAGCCTAAGGTACCCCAAAGAGAAAGTAAAAAAACCTAGAAAGATGAGTGAGTAGATATGAAATAGTACCTTACATGCCAGGAGAAAGAGTGATTAGTGGAAAGACAGTAGACTTTAAAGTCACTCAGTCTCAAATTCCTGGTTCCAGAGGGGAAAGGAAAGAGACTTTACTAACAGCAAGGGGCTGAGCTCAACCAAGTTCCAATTGTGGAATTAACAAATTCTGACTAATAAAAATAGGCCCCTGACTCAACTAAACCTTGAATGAAAGATAAAATTACTAGCTTTTGCCCTGACGCAGAGCAGGCAGGGCTGATGGGGAGAAAAAAAACAAAACAAAACAGGGGTTATTTGGATCAGACAGCACAAAATACTTGAAAAGTTCTGGACCTTAAAATATATATATATATAGGAACAGGGGTCCTGCTCTGTAAAGGATTTTTTTTCTTTGTTTCTTACACTTAAAACTGCTCTCAAGCTCCAAATGCCCCAGGCAAGGGCAGAATTAAGCTTGTCTGAGAGAAAAAGAGGCTGGTCAGGGGAAAGAAGGTAATTCACTGGAGGCTGTGCCTTCCCCTGGAGAGGGGTAGAGCCCAGCTCAGGTGGAATCCCTCCCTCAAGGAATTCAGACCACAGGGACTGGAAAACTGAAGCGATTAAAACCAGCCTACAGGGCGGGCCACGGTGGCTCAGCAGGCAAGAATGCTTGCCTGCCATGCCCGAGGACCTGGGTTCGATTCCCAGGGCCTGCCCATGTAAAAAAAAACAAAAACAAAAACAAAAAACCAGCCTACAACTTCTCCTGTCTCAACCACGCCCCCAGCAGGAAGAGTCTGCTGAAGTTAAAGGTACTGCATCATTTTATGCTGGTGGGACCTGCAGGCAGACAAATGCCACATCTGGGTGGGACAGGAAAAACAGAGTCTAGAGGCTTCATAGGAAAGACTGTCAACCTGCTGGGTCTCACCCTCAGGGAAAACTGATGCAGGTGACTCTTTCCTCCTTAAAGGAAGCCAGTCTGGTCTGGGAAAATCTCACTGGGGTCTGTAATACCCTGTAAGTGGACCCTCCTAAGAAATTTTAAAAAGAAAAAAAAAGGCATCATACAGACAGGGCAAGAAACAAGAAAACAAGAACTGAAAAACTGTGATCCATTAAACACAATCTATGCTACAAGTCTAGAATAACCTGAACTGAATGTCAAAGAACAGATAGAGAACAAAGCTATCCAGCAAGAAAATCCTAGGTAGAAGAATGAAAAGAATTTAGAATAAACTAATTAAGGAAATTGAATGCCAAGATGCCAGCAAAAATAATGAATCATACTAGGAAAATTTAAGATATGGCCCAGTCAAAGGAACAAACCAACAATCTGAATGACATATAGGACTTGACACAATTAATTAACATGTCAAGCAGACATGGAAAATCTAGTTAAAAATCAAATCAACAAATTGAGGGAGGATATAAAGAAAGCAAGGGATGAACAAAAGGAAGAAGTCAAAAGTCTGAAAAAACAAATCACAGAATTTATGGGAATAAAAGGCACAGGAGAAGACATGAAAAAAACATTGGAAACATACAATGTTAGATTTCAAGGGACAGAAGACAGGACTAGTGAACTGGAGGACGGGACATCTGAAATCCAGCAAGCAAAAGAAAATATGAGCAGGGACTCAGAGAACTGAATGACACCATGAAGCACATGCATATATGTGTTGTCGGTGTCCCAGAAGGAGAAGAGAAAGGAAAAGGAGGAGAAAGACTAATGGAGAAAATTATCACTGAAAATTTCCCAACTCTTACGAAAGACTTGAAATTACACATCCAGGACTTCTGGGAAGATAGCCAAATAGAGTAGCTTGAGATTAGCCCTGCTCCACAGAAAAGTTATAGAAGGGACAGGAGGGCAACTGAGGTGGCAATTCAGGAGTGCAGTTGACCTTCTGCACCACAAAGGGCAGCCCAGGTTGCAGAAGCCGAGGAACTGAGAGGCAGAAAGTTGGAACCTGGTGCGGAGGGGAGGAGCCCACGGGAGTGGACGGACGGGAGCCAGGGACTAGGAAGCAAGCCAGGCTGCATTCCTTGTGCACGCTACCCACACCAACGCAGCCCCATAACTGGTGACTCACCCTACACCCAGAACACCCAAACCTTGTCACCCGCTCCAATTCCCGATGCTCCAGGTGTCCCCACCCCACCAGCCCCCACTGGACATACCTGTCCAATACACCCACCCAGAGTGCAGCCCAGATCACCTCCACTGCACTCCTCAGAGCACTACCTCCCCCTCCATGTTCCCTGTAGGCTGTTGCCAGTGCAAAAAGGCTGCAGGCACTACTCCATACCCAGGCTACCGTGCCCACTCCTTGCCCATAGAGTTGCAGAGCCTCCTCCTTCCCCCCTGAGCTCTACACATCAGTTTACAGTACTCCTAGGCCCATGCATGCACATGGGCCGCCAATCACATTATTCAGCCCCGGGAACCTCAGTTTACAGTAGTCCTAGAACCGCACATGTGCACAGCCCTCAGCCACACTTTCCAGCATTTTCTAAGAAAGTATTGACCTGAACAGCCGGGTCACATCTGCCCCCAATCCATGAAGGCATAATGTGGACCTGCTGCCACAGCTCTACGGATGCACACAAAGGGCCCCGTGCCTTAGACCAGTGCACACCAGTGTTATGGCCTGCAGACCGATGCACCCGCAGACCTGCATCTCCCCTGGCCAACCACGTTCACAAGCATCAGCGTAACATCCCCAAATTGTGCCTATACTTGCCATGAAACAAATCACCATGCTGAGTGACAAACCCCATACCCTGCTCCCTGCTGGACAAACATCCTGCAAACACAAGGCCTTAGACTACTGGAAGAAATCAACTCCCAAAGTACATCAATCACAATATTTACATGCCACGGAGACAGTAGAAGATCACTAAGTATATAACAATACAGACAGACACAGCCCTGCCTAATGAACAAATTAAAACACCAAAGGAAATAGGGGGAACAAATGTTAAAATAAATTTAGTACATTAAAATGCTAGTGATCAATGAAAGGGAGGGTTAAGAGGTATGGTATAAATGAATTTTTTTTCTGTTTTCTTTTTACTTCTTCTCCTGAACTGATGCAAATGTTCTAAGAAATGATCATGATGATGAATATAAAACTGTGTGATGAACAAAAAAGAATATTCATATTGTATGTTGATTGGTTTTACTAATAAAAAAAAAACACCAAAGGAGACACAGACATTGGAACAACTAATCAAAGATGTTCACACAACTTTATTTAATAAAATAAGTGGGATAGCAAATGACATAAAGGAGATTAAGAGCACAGCAGAAGAGCATAAAAACAAATCTGAAAGAATTGATAGAAAAACAGTGAATATGGCAGAGTTTAAAGACTCTGTTGATGAAATAAAAAACATACTAGAGGCACACAACAGCAGATTTGAAGACACAGAAAAAAGAATAAGTGATATAGAGGACAGGATAACTGACTTTGAAGACTCAAAACAGCAAAAGGCAAAAAAGATGGAAAAATTTGAATTGGATCTCAGGGAAATGACAGACAAAACAAACTGCACAAATAATAAGAATTATTGGTGTCCCAGAAGGAGAAGAGAGGAGTAAAGGGATAGAAAGAGTAGTTGAGGACGTAACGAGAGAAAATTTCCCAACTCTCATAAAGGATATAAATATACAAGTCAAAGAAGCTCAAAGAATCCCAAACAGGCCTTCCCCAAGGCACATGCTAATCAGTCTATCAAATGTGTAAGAGAAGTAGAAAATCCTGAAAGCAGCAAGAGAAAAACAATCTACTACATACTAGGGAAACCAAATAAGACTGAGTTCTGACTATGCGTCTAGCACCCTGGAGGTGAGGAGGTAGTAGTGGTATGATATATTCATGATCCTGAAAGAGAAAGACTTCCAGCCAAGAATTCTGTGCCCAGCCATATTGTCCTTCAAAATTGAGGGAGAGATTAAAGTTTTCACAGACAAAGAAGTCCTGAGAGAATTTGTCAACAAAAAACCTGCCATACAAAAAATACTAAAAGGAGCTCCACCGGCTGGAAAAAAAAGACAGGAGAGGGAGGTCTGGAGGAGGGCACAGAATTGAAGATTATCACTAAGGGTAATTTAAAGAATACAAAGACAAAGAGGGAAAAGAACATATAAATCTGACAAATGAAATTAAAAAGATAAAATGGAGGAATCAAGAAACACCTTTTTAGTAATAACTTCAAATGTTAACGGACTAAACTTATCAATTAAAAGATACAGATTGGCAGAATGGATTAAGAAACATAACCCAGCTATATGCTGCCTATAAGAGACTCATCTTAGACACAAGGATGCAAATAGAAAGTGAAAGGATGGAAAAAGATTTTCCACACAAGTTGTAACCAAAAGACAGCAGGAGTACCTATACTAACATAGGACAAAATAGACTTTAAATGTAAAGACAACATAGGAGACCAAGAAGGACACTGTATACTAATTAAAGGGTCAATTCACCAAAAAACTATTACAACCATAAATATTTATGCTCCCAATCAGGAGCTCCAAAGTACATGAGACAGACATTGGGAAAACTGAAGGGAGTGATAGATGTTACAACAATATGGTAGGAGATTTCAATATACCACTCTCCTCTATAGATAGAACAACCAGACAGAACATCAATAAGGAAATACAGAAGTTAAATAACTTGATAAACAAATTAGACCTAACAGGTATATATAGGTCACTGCACCCCAAAGCACAAGGATATACATTCTTCTCTAGTGCTCATGGAACATTCTCCAGGAGAGATCATAAACCGGGGCACAAAACAGGTCTTTATAAATTTAAAAACACTGAAATTATTCAAAGTACTTTCTCTGATCACAATGGGATGAAGCTGGATCATAATAACTACCAAAGAAGAACAACATTCACAAATATACGGAGATTTAATAGCACACTCTTAACCAGTGCGTCAAAGAAGAAATGCTAGAGAAATCAGCAGCTATCTGGAGATGAATGAAAATGAGAATACAACTTATCAGAACTTATTGGATGCGGCAAAGGCCGTGCTAAGAGGGAAATTTATTGCTCCAAATGCCTATATTAAAAATGAAGAAAGAGCAAAAATCGAGGACTTCAACAGCACACCTGGAGGAATTGAGAAAGAACAGCAAAGTAAACCCAAAGCAAACAGAAGAAGAGAAAAAAACAAAGATTAAAGCAGAGATAAGTGAATGAGAGAACAAAAGAACAATAGAAAGAATCAATAAAACCAAAAGTTGGTTCTTTGAGAAAATAAATAAAATTGATAGGCCACTAGCAAGACTGTCAAAGAAAAAACAGAGACAGGCTACAAATAAACTCAGAAATAAGACAGGGTGCATTACCATACACACTGAAGAAGTAAAAGAAGTCAGAGGATACTATGAACAACTATACGGCAACAAACTAGACAACTTAGATGAAATGGACAAATTCCTGGAGACATATATACAAGCTACAATGACTCAGGAAGAAATAGAAGATCTCAACAAACCAATCACCAATAAAGAGATTCAATCAGTCATCAAAAATCTTCCTATAAAGAAAAGGCCAGGGATAGATGACTTCACAGGGGAATTTTATCAAACATTCCAGAAAGAACTAATACCAATTCTTCTCAAATTTTTACAAAAAATTGAGGAAAATAGAACTCTACCTAATTCATTTTATGAAGCTACTATCATTTTAACACTGAAACTAGATAAAGATGCTATGAGAAAGGAAAACTACAGGCCAATCTCCCTAATGAACATAGATGCAGAAATTATCAATAAAATATTAGCAAATCAAATCCAATAGCACATTAAAAGAATTATACACCATGACCAGGTGGGGTTTATACTAGGAATGCAAGGATGGTTCAACACCAGAAAATCAATTAATGTAATACAGCACATTAACAAACCAAAAGGGAAAAATCACATGATCATCTCAATTGATGATGAAAAAGCATTTGACAAAATTCAGCATCCTTTTCAAATAAAAACACTCCAAAAGATAAGAATCAAAGGTAACCACCTCAATATGATAAAGGGAAAATATGAAAAACTGATAGCCAGCATCATACTCAATGAAGAGAGACTGAAAGCTTTCCCCTTAAGATCAGGAACAAGACAAGGATGCTCACTGTCACCACTATTATTCAACATTGTGGTAGAAGTTCAAGCTAGAGCACTCAGGCAGGAGAAAGAAATACAAGGCATCCAAATTGGAAAAGAAGAAGTAAAACTTGCATAATTTGCAGATGATATGATACTATACTTGGAAGATCCTGAGAAATCTACAGCAAAGTTACTTGAGTTAATAAATTCAGCATGGTGGCAGGATATAAAATGAATGTGCTAAAATCAGTAACATTTCTATACACAAGCAATGACGTAGCTGAGGAGTCAGTTAAGGAAAAAATTTCATTCAATATAGCAACTAAAAGAATCAAGTACTTAGGAATGAACTCAACTAGGGATGTAAAGGATTTATACACAGAAAACTACATAACATTCCTAAATGAAATCAAAGGAGATATAAATAGCTGGAAAGACAGTCCCTGCTCATGGACAGGAAGGCTAAATATAGTTAAGATGTCAATTCTCCCCAAATTGATCTACAGGGTCAACACAGTACCAATCAAAATTCCAACAACATGTTTTGAAGAGTTGGAAAAGCTAACTACCAAAGTCATCTGGAAGGGAAAGAAACCCTGAATAGCTAAAAGCATCCTAAAAAGGAAGAATGAATTGGGAGGAATAACACTCCCTGACTTTAAAACCTATTTTAAGGCCACAGTGGTCAAAACAGCACGGTATTGGCAAAAAAATAGAAGCATTGACCAATGGAATCGAATCGAGAGCACAGAAATATACCACCAAATCTATGGTCAACTGATTTTTGACAAGGCCCACAAATCCTCTGAACTGGGACAAAACAGTCTTTTCAAAAATTGGGCATGAAAGAACTGGATATTAATAGCCAAGAGAATGACAGAGGACCCCTATCTTACACGCTACACAAAAATGAACTCAAAGTGGATCAAACTCCTAAATATAAGAACTAACACCATAAAGCTTCTAGAACAAAATGTAGGGAAACATCTTCAAGATCTAGTAATAGGAGGTGGTTTTCTAAACTTTCACCTAAAGCACAAGCAACAAAAGAAAAAGTAGATAAATGGGAGCTCCTCAAAATCAAACGCTTCTGCACCTCAAAAGATGTCAAAAAGGTGAAGTGGCAGCCAACACAATGGGAGTAAATATTTGGAAATCACATATCGGACAAAGGTTTGATTTCCTGTATATACAAAGAAACCATCCAAATCAACAACAAAAGAACTAACAACCCAATTACAAAATGGGTTAAAGATATGAATAGGCATTTTTATGAACAGCAAATACAGATGAAGCACATGAAGAGATGCTCATTTTCACTGGCTATAAGAGAAATGCATATCAAGACTACAATGAGACATCACTTCACACCTATAAGAAGTACTGCTAGTAAACAAACAGGAAACTATAAATGTTGAAGAGGATGTAGAAAAACTGGGACACTTATGTATTGCTGGCTGGAATGTATAATAGTGCAGCCACTATGGAAGACTGTTTGGCAGTTCCTTAGGAAACTAAATATCGAGTTGCCCTATAACCCAGCAATAGCACTACCTGGTACATACCCAGAAGAGCTGAAAGCATCAACACAAACAGACATTTGCACACTGATGTTCACAGCAGCATTATTCATAATCGCCAAAAGATGGAAACAAACCAATTACCCATAAACAGATGAGTGGATTAACAAAATGTGGTATATATATATACAATGGAATATTATGCAGCAGTAAGACAAAATGACACCCTGAAGCACATGACAAGATGGATGAGCCTTGAGGACATAATGCTGAGTCAAATTAGCCAGACACGAGGATAAATATTGTATGATTCCACTTTTATGACCAGCATAAAGGTATAGCCAGAGGCTTACAATACAGAATATGGGGGACTTAGAGATACATAGAAGCTAGAGATGGGTGAACCGTTAGCTAATGAGGTTGAACTCCAATGTAAGGGAATAGATAGGAGTAAAGGTGGTTCCCTAGTAGGTCTATTTATAAGTAATAGGAACACGATTGAAAGGCGTTGTAGAGACTTACATGTCCCAATAATTAACAATAGAAATAGGAATTAGTTCTTGCAAGAATTATTTCAAAGATATGATTCTTGGAGAAAGAGTGTTTAAGTCCAGGGTACAGGGGGAAAACTGCTATTGCATGCAATGAGCTATGTTCAAAAGGAAACCATATGCGCTATCACAGCAACAGCAGAGGTAAATAATGGGGAGAGGGACAAGAGTTGAGAGGAGGTTTAGATTTCCTATTTGGTGAGGATATGTTATTGGTTTTCTTTCTCTTTGGAACAATGAAATTATCTAAAATTGAGAATGCTCATGTACTATGGACTTTGGGTCCTATACATGATGCCCAATGAATGCAGGCGGCTGAAAGAAGCACTGATGGAGAAGTAGATTGGAGAACAATGGTGTATATTTATGAACAAAGGTTGTGCTGTTACAAAAAAGGAACAATGTCATGAGGTATGCAATGATGTGAATTGAACATGTGGGACATTTGGTGAGACAATATAATAAAGCCAGGAACAAAAGAACAAGAATGGTATGGTTACCTTTAGGAAATGCTTATAAGAAAACAGCAGCCTAGATTGTAAGCTTTTAGAGCAGACACATTAAGTCCGGAGCGATGATTATTATTTCTGGATTTTGAGAGGCTGTTTTATATATATAACCTGATATTTAGAGATAAGAGCAAAGACGTATAGGTTGGGGTTAACATAATTCAGAAGATAGGGTTAAGGAAGACAGTGTCTATATTTTAGAACCACACATACTCTTTGAGACCAGTGGAAGAAAGGTTTACTTGGTCTGGAACTGAAATTTTCTGTAGTGCATAATCTAATTCAACCTATCTGTATAGCTCATTTGAACAACTGAAAAACAGGGAGCCCAGAATAAGAAAGAGGTCCTTTAATCCTGTATAGATTATTGTAATGCCTGGATACATCCTAGAGTATATTAAGCAGATAATCAAAAAGCAATGGCAAAGTCCCTTGAGGGATGGGTGGAAGAATATGAAACTATGAAACCTTACAATCACGGAAGCTCCTGATACTGTACCAAACTTTACGGACACCCACATCAATAGGCCATGCCCTCGATCACAAGGCTTTCTCTTGTAAAGCTTATGTAGGTAGTGGAGAAACTTAGACTACCTAAATAGGTGTGCCTAGGAGTTACTTCTGGAGGACCTCTGTTGTTGC
>PVIY010041326.1:0-21729 GCA_004026745.1 Myrmecophaga tridactyla
GCTCCAATCTGCTGCTAAAACCCTCTAGGAAATTTTCATTTCAGTTATTGTGATGTTCAACCCCATTATTTCTGTTTGGTTCCTTTCAAAAATATCTGTCTCTTTACTGAAATTCTCATATTGTCAATTCATCATTTTTCTGATATTCATTAGTTCTTTTTCCATGCTTTCCTTTATATCTTTGAGCAAATTAAAAGTCATATTTTAAATTCTTTGTCCAAAGCGTACAAACTCTACTCTTCTTTGATAGTTCTGAAGTTATATTCTATTGCTTTGGTTTGGCCATTTGTTTACTGTTTCTTTGTTTGTCTTGTAATCTTTTGTTGTGCACTAAATATTTTAATAATCTTCTGTGTTAACTCTGGGGTTTATCCCTGGGCTGTCTGTTCCTTAAGTTTGTTTATGGATGGTGATATGACAGAGATTTTCTTGAGTTCTGTGATCTAGCAAAACCAAAATAGAGCAAAACCCCCCACAAAAACCCACCTTTCAATATCTTTGCAAATTGCTTCTGTGTTGGCTGGTGCTCTCCTTCAGAGTTTAGCCTTCTTAAGATCAATCCAAGGTTAAGTATGGGTTTTTTCCTATCTTTTCTGAACCTGTGCCTTGTCTGGGCTTGTGCTGATTTATAAGAATACAAATGACTTCTCCATTCCCTTTGAAACAGACCCTCCACATACTTCCTAAGTGCTCTATTATGTATCATAAAATCACTAATCCTTCTCCTCAGTCTTATTTATTTGTTTTTATTTGCTTTAGCTGACCAAAAGCTGGTTCTGCCTGCAGGACAAGTTCTGAGAAGGTGACCTAGAAATAAGTTTCTTGGTTCTCCCTTCAGTCTGCTAACAGGTAGTTTGCACTGACATACATTCATCCAGGCTGCACTGGGGATTACTGTGCTCCCTAAAGAACAGGGCCAAGGACCCACCATGGTGGAGGGGTTGAAGGAAGAGCCAGCAATGAGCCATAAGCATCTCCTTCCAGTTTTAAGTTGCACACTCTGGATTCAGCACTGCCCCAATCACTGCTACTCTCTGACTGTTCTCAAAGGTTTTGAGGAAGATGGTTCTGCTAGTGTTTCCTAGTTGTTCAGTGCACTCTGGAACATCTTACATCACCATTTGGTCAACCTGAAGTCCCATAAGTGTGTTTTGAAAATTATACAAATTGTTTTAATTGAGAATAGGTATAATTATGAGCATATCCCAAAAGACTTTAAATATAAGACAAATTATATTTAAATATAATTTAAATATTATATCATTTATTTGAAAGATATTAATTTGAACTTGGTTATATTGATAAAATATAATATACTGCTAAAATGCCAGTAAAAATGAAAGCAACAATTCTAGTTTTAGAATAAATTTTCAGCACAGGCAAATTAAAAAGGATGTTACATTAAAGAGTTTGTTTAAAATTATGTCCTTTTGATAGTTTTCTAATGGATGAAATGATTGTCTTGTGATAAAAGTAATGGCATTGCTGTATCATACATAGCACATTAGCAACTGATTAGATCCCTCAAACTCTTACCACACCATATTTGTGAAGAAATCAATGCTATGGAAAAACATTGTTTCAAAAAGCCTCATGCCATTTCTTTTCAGGAACATGCAATAAACACAACTTATGTTCTCTTGGTTTACACTAGTAATATTTTAGCTAAAGCTGTGATTTTTACACCAATGTCCACAAACAATCATAAAAGAAACAGTTTTTGTTTTTGAGGTTCAAGAACAATTCTCAAGGGGAATTTTTTATTTTATTTGAGGCAGACATTGAGATTTTAAACAAAAGAAACTAATACATTAAATATTCAGTATACAGAAAACGAAGCTTGAGTGCCTTCCTCTGTATTCTTGCACATCTTTTGGTGTTGTCTTTACTGTGATGGAATTGTGCATCTATCTACCTCACTAACCTGTCATTCATTTGGAATAGAAAACTGGGTATTGTTTGTATATTCTTAATGCCTTTTATAGTTCTGGATAATTAGTAATTCCTTGGTGAACACATACTAAATAAATGATTGGATGAGTAGAAAGACACATCAATTAATTAATTGGATTTCTTCAATGCCATTTGTTTTAAAATTCCATAAAGGAAAAATATTTATGTTAATGTTAAAGCAATTGTATCTAGGGGTGCTCTATTGCTGCAAACTAAATATTTCTAATAGATAGCCATCCTTTACTCTATACATCCATTTTCTTTGCTTTTTAGCATGAAAACGTACCTTCTTTTTAACTTAATTAATAGCTATAAAGCATACAGTAAATAATCAAAATAAGCATGTGTGTATGATTTCTTTGTTGGCAACTCCAACAAAAATGCATGCATGCATTGGTGCTTTTGTGCTATTGTGAATGCTGAGCTCTTTCCTACCAAAAATATTCTCTCACAACATAAAATTGTTTCATAAGATAAAATATAATATCACTGATATAGTCACAGATTCTTAAATAACTATGTGCCAAATAATATCATGCCAAATTTAGTATCTTTAAATCTTTCTGATTTTCTGAACAATTTTATTGATTCCAGAGGCTTCCATCTATTTCTCTGAAATTATATGAGTGTTCTAAAAGTATCTAAATAGCCAAACAAACTAGAGGGAGAAAGGGGAAGAAGGAGTGGAGGATTGACCATGGGAATTCCAAGATGCTCAAGGGACATCAAGTCCTCACTTTAATTCAAATGGTCAATGACCTGGCATGGCGAGAGCAAGGAGTAACTTCTCAATTTACTGCATATCAGGAACTCATTTCTTTGTTTGGATTTTTCCTCCAAAATAATCCCCCCAAAGTTTTTTCAGTTTCTCTGATGCCTGGGAATAATCAAATGAGCCATTGCTCTCTTCTGGCTAATTCCAAATATGGAATTAAATGTTAAAAAGTGGATTCTAGAAATAGAAGTTACCACGTCTCTATTGTTTCAAAAGGTCGAGGATTGACTTTTCTTTTTCTTTTTTTCTTTAGTGTTTGCATCCTTTGTGTTGCATGCCTACATGTGTGCATAGCCAAGTGCATTTGTGTCTGCTGGTCTGCTGGAGAGGGGTGGCTCCAGCTATTCCCAATGGAAGCCTTCATGGCCTTTGAAAACAGCCATTAAAGGTCAAGAAGAATATAAAGAATGAGAGGAAGGCAGTTTGCATTTCCTCATAATTTCCCTACTTGCTAGAAGGCACATGAGCTTATAGATTCTGCTTCTGCCTTGTTCTTTCACTTGATACAGAATATAATGAAGAAAGAAGCTATAGAGAATGTTTGAGAAAAATCTGGGAATTTAGGATTTAATGCACTTAAGCAGCTAAAAATAAAAATCTTTAAAGTCTGATCAAGCCAACCAAATATCTGGGGTCAACTGGAAAACTAAAATGCCTTTCTTATCTTATTTCAAATGGAATCTGAGGTCAAAAAGCACAACAATGAATTCTTTCTTCCATTCAGGGCACTTCTCAGTTTTTATATCTATTGTTTCGAGTTATCAGTGTGGTCCTGTGACATAGCTCTGCTTTGTAACTCCCTGGAAAAGAAGGGAACCTAGGCCGAAATAATGAATGCCATTCCACTCTCACCGGGGCATAAAAGTAGATGTAAAGAAACCTAGCTTTTAAAAAAATTAGTAATGCACATAGCCAACCACAGTGTCTGTACACATATACTCTTACACTTACCACTTATACGTGAGGTATTAGAAGGGAACACAGAATAGTCACAGTAACTGATCAGAATTTTCCATTCAATAATATTTTTATAGTATCTCTGTGTACTAGGCACTATTCTAAGTACCGAGTATGCGGTGTATTAAAAACTACATCTTTTTTCACCTGCCATGCTGGAGACCCAGGTTCGATTCCTGGCGCCTGCTCATGCAAAAAACATATATATATATATATAACAAAAAACATATATATATATATAACACATCTTGACACTCATAAAGCTTTTATTTTGGAGGAGGGGAGGGAGACATAAATAAGATAAAGGGTTAAAAATAAATGAAGGAGGTTTATACAGAACATGTAAACACATTGACTACAATTAGATTACAAATCAATTGAGAAAAACAGGTTTCATCAATAAGTGATAACCTGACATTGTGTGAAGAAATAGTGTGGACTGGCATGATGCCAGCCAGATGGGCAATGCCTAGAAAACTCAGTGCAGAGGCTGCTTTCGTGAGCAGCAGGTAGAGGCAGATGGAGCCCGGCTTGGTCTGTCCAGGCTTGAATGCCTGGGCTGTGCTGAGGACGCTCGCTACAGCTCTCACTTAGCTCTGTGACCAGTGACTCCTGCCATCGGCTCTGGATGCCCCACTAAACGTCACTTCGGACCTGGCAACTGACACTGCAGCCCAGTGTTTCTTTCTTTCTTTCATTTTTCTTTTTCTTGTATGCTATATGCCAGGGTCACATCTCATTATTTCTCCAAATGAGTATCCTGTTAATGCAGCACAACTTGTTGGATTTTTTGTTTGTTTATTTGTTTTGTTTCTTTGCTTTTTGTTTCTTTGTTTTGCTTGTTTGTTTGTTTTGGGGGAAGTGCATGGACCGGGAATCGAACCTGTGTCTCCTGCATGGCAGGCGAGAATTCTCTCACTGAAACCCCCTTGCAGTGTTTCAGGCTGCAGTCCCTGTCCAGTGTTTCTTAGACTGATACACTTTAAACTCTCTAGCCCCACCTCTAAATGTGCTATGCGTCCCTGGCCTGGTTATTATGCATCGGTCATATAGCCAGCTAACAATTAAGCAAACAAATAAATTACATTGAATATTCAAATTAGTGCTGTGTTAAGTATGCTTCCAGTTTTTTTGTTTGTTTGTTTGTTTGTTTGTATGCTGTATGGGGGTCACATTTCATTTTCTTTTCCATGTGAGTATCCCATTATTGAGGCACCACTTGTTGAATTTTAATTTGGGGCGGGGGGGGGGGTGGTGGTGAGTGCACAGGCCTGGAATTGAGCCCAGGTCTCCCACATGGCAGGTGAGAATTCTACCACTGAACAACCCTCGCACCCCCTGAGAAATTTGCTTTTGATTCCAACCTGCTTTTCTTTTACACAACAGGTAGGAAGTCTGTTGGGTTGAAATTTAACTAGGCTGGCCCATGAAAATCTTACTTAGACAATGACACCTTCCTCAGAATCTAAGCAAGAGAGAGAATATGAATAGCGGCAGAGGACAGGAGGTAGAAACTACTTCCTCTCGACTGCAGGGAATAAGGTGCCTGCAGAGCCATCGGAGAGGCCGCCCGCCACCGGTCGGAGCTGCAGGACTCGCCAGCTGAGCCGTGGTGGGAGGAAGGGAGGCTGAGTGTGCCGCCAGGGCCAGCCCTGCCCGGGCACCCAGGTGCGCGCTAAGCGGGGCCCGCACGCGGGGTGCTGAGGACGCAGCCTCTGGGGGGCCCCCCTGCCCCCTGCCCGCGGCGCTGGGGACGGGCGCCGCCTCCCTCCCCAGTGTGAGCGCCTCCCCCGTGCCCTTCACCAGCGGGCACCAAGTCACTCCGGACCTGGGGAGCGCGGGTCGTAGGTTCCAACTTCCCAGTCTCTCCATGTGCAGGGAGTGTGGGCTGGAGGCTGGGAATTCCCGTGCAAGGGTCCACCAGGGGAGAAGTCACAGGAGAGGACGCGTCAGGGCACGTCCCTGCGCCACCCTTAGCACGTCACTGGCAGTCTTTTTCTCTCTGAGTGATGTTAGAAGTCATTGGAGAATCTCAAGGAGAATAATGACGTGATCTGATTAATGCTTTCATAGGACAAGTTTGACTACTGTGCTATGAATAATCAAAAAGAGTGGAAGGTTTGGAACAATCCAAGCCAAAAATAAGCTTTGATCAGAGCAGTGCCATTGACAGTGAAGAGAAGAGGTCATATTCTGGATATACCTTCAAAGTGGAACCAACTGAATTTGTTTTTAGATTGTATATCAGTTGTGAAGCATAGAGAAAAGAATCAAAATAACTCCAGGAGTTGGTTCTTTGAAACTCTAAGAATGAAACTGCCATTAACTGAAACATCAAAGATGGTGAGAAAATAGGAGGACAGGGCAGCGGGGAGAGGGCAGATAAACTCTTCAGTTAACTCATGTTAGGTTTGAATGGCCTATTAGACTTCCACATAGGATGAGCTTAGACATATGACTCTGCAATGCAGGAGACATTTTTAGGCAGAAAAAAATTGGGAAATTATCAGTGTATAGAAAGTATTAAAGCCACAAGACTGATGAGATGTTGAAGTTAATAATATAGATAAAAGAAGTCTTCTTGTTACACTAGTTCTCACTGTAGATCACCCTTAGCGGTTCTATTTCTTTGTTCAAGACCTGACTGATACAATCACTTGTTTATGTGATCATTACAACCGATTTAACCCCTTTAAGGCCCAGTTTCTTCTTCTGGGAAATGCTAATAACATCTACTTCAAAAAATTATTGTGCAAAAATTAAGATATTACATAAAGTACATACCCTGGCAACTAGATCCTAGAAATTATTCAGTAAATGGTGAATATTGTTCTGCAGATTGAACAATTTACAAAATGGATTCATTTATATCAAATAAACTAAAGTGTAACTTCTTTAAGAAAGGCACCATTTGTAGTCTTTATTCTTTTATTTTCTTTAACAACTCTAAGGTGAGGGAGCATCCAGCATTCACGTTGTCTGTGCCTGATGAAAACATACAGATATTTATTATTTTCCTTCATAATTTGTTTATGGAAGAAGATATAATTCTTACTTTCTAGTCAAAAAATATATCAAAGATTCTTACTAGCACATTCCTTTGGGCAGAACAAAAGAACAATGCTTAATTAGAGGAAGGTTCTGAGAAATCTGAAAAAGACTAAAGTACCTTATTTAGATGGTATGGGAGTTAGATTTAAAACCCTTTAGATGGTATGGGAGTTAGATTTAAAACCCTGAAAAGCAGGAAATGAATATAAATAATTCTTAGATCAATCCACCTTTACAAATGCTCTAAATTATGCTATTTTTTCATGTGTTTTTTTTTCAAATTAACTGAATTTGGATTAAAGTAGTCCTTTAAAATCAATGTACTGCAAAATGAATCATTTTTATGGTTATGTTACTATTCAATACAAAATTTTGCCTTTAATTGTAGATTATTATTCTAAAGTATTCAAGCGTAATTTGTCAATTTACAAAAATAATCCTGCATGTGCTTGGCAAGCAGGTTGAATATAAAAGAACTCACTCTTTGTAATTTGCTTATAGTGAACTTTTTCCCTTCTTTTCTTTAAATTAGTTCATGTGCTTTACTGAAGTAGAAAAAAATAATCACCTTTCTTGATTCAACCTTATATTTCCTGTTGCATGTTAAATCAGTTGACCTTTTGTACCATCCACCCATGCCTGTTAGACATTGACAAAAGCCCAATTAAAAGCTAACATGAAGGTGAAGACTCCGAGCATTGGGCACTCAGTGTTGCTTTCCAGGGGTGTCCTTAGTCGATCTGACAGTGGGATGCTTCAGCCATCCTGGCAGGTGAAGCCCTATCCCCTTCTGTTTCAAAAGATAACCCTTATTTCCATTTGCACGTGAGCCCATCTGGTCACAGGGTCTGAGTTCAGAAGGAGTGAGCCCAAGAAGGAGTGAGAATTCTCCCGTCCCTCCCAGGCTGTCAGAGGTTTCAGTAGTCACGGGGGCAATCCCCAGAGGCTGGGGCCAAGAAATGAAATTACAGACAAGAGGGTAGGTGCAAGGCTTTGCTTAAGCATTATTCTGAAAGAGGGCTAAATGCACCTGTGCACAAGTACACACACGCAGGAAAGCATGGAGAAAACCATCACATACGACCAAATTTTACAAACACAAAGAGGAAGAAGACAATATTCTATGAATAGGAAATTACATTAAATTAAAGTATTATCTGCTAAATTTCTGGGTAATCTATTGGCTTGCTTTGCAATTGTTTATAAGAATCTTTATCATTTCTCCTCCAAGGATGACAAGTACTACTGCCCGAGTTCTCATGTGAGCATTAAAAAATCTTAAACCACAAATATCAGCCTAAGAACAGAGAAAGAGCTAGAGAGATGGATACCACACTAATTTAGAAGGGGTAGAAAAAAAGGAAGAAGCAAGAATAGCTCCAGTGATAGATGAAGCTGACAGATAATTCTGATCCATGCACTTTCAGCATTAGAAGGCTGGCTGGCACCCACTGAGCAGTAAAAGCAATAAACCATTTCGTACTTGAAGGCACACTTTAGACATTTTCTTTGTCTTTTTAAATAGTTATCTCAAATGAAGGAACTGAAATTTTAAATAACTTGAACACAAAATTAATAAATGAAAGTCTGGCCTGAAAGCTAGACACCTAATTGCTATCCCACTGTTCTTTCCAAAAACAAGACTGCTTTCAGGAGAAATACTTCGATTGGTAATTATATATTCCAATACCTGAATATCTAGCTCATAAATTCTGTGGTCTGAAAGACTTCACATATCATTTAGCCTGTGTGTCCTAAGCTTTTCCAAATGAGGACCCTTTCCCAAAAATGTAAAAATATTTTCCTCCCACATGACTGCAATTGCATTTTTCGACCCTAGTGATTGTGGAAGTATGTAGAGCATATGAACCAAAGGCCTCCTTGAAATTATTCCAAGGTTTATAATTTGGAAACTACTATTTTAGTCCAGCACTCTCGTTTTACAGAGAGGAATCCAAGACCCAGGGTAATTAAGTGAATCACCGAAGGATGTAAAGAAAGTTATTCAAAAAACCAAGAGTGTTAATATTCCATACTGGTTCCCCTTCTCTCATTAGGGAACAATTTCTGTTTTGTTTTCCTCTTAGCAGATTGTAGTTGCAGTTATCATGAGATTTTATTTCTATTTCAAGTGCTTGGTTGACTTGGCAACAGTATTTTCCATACTGCCTCTGGGTCACTGGGGTACAGAAGCGAATGCTTTCTCTGTTTTCAGCTGCTGACTGACAGAGAGCCAACCAACTTGAGGAAACACAAGTAAAGCAAAATTCATCAAGTGCAAAGATGACTAAATAAAAGTATTGGAAAAATAACTTTGAGGTGTTCATCTTTACCATCATTCATGTAATGAATTAAACTGATTGCTCAATTCACGACTTTTTTTCCTTTATATATTGGGAAAAAAATCTTTTTATGAGGCCTTTCAAAAGTGGAAAAAAAAATAAATGCTATCCACGCTCCCTAAATAATTGGAGTTATCTGGTATCTAGGAATTTTCTTAAATTTCTCTCCATGATTATCTCACTTTAAATGAAAACTATAGTCTAATTAATATTTTCCTCGTACAATATTCTGTCATATGTCATCTTGAGTTGATTCACTGCTTTTTTCCATTTCTTCTAAAGAAAAAATCTGCTTTTTCATATTTCCTTTCCTAAATTTCTTTTTTTCTACCTTTGATGCCCTAAACATCTGAGCACACATATTTTGATCCTAGCCACCTAAGGAGACAGCAAGCGGAGAGGTGACACCGCAGCCACCTCATACCAGCCCACCTCTCACCAGACCCCACCGCCTACGGGATTCCTTCCCCGAAACCTTCATGCACTTCCTCCGGAACTCCTCTTTCATAATAAAGCGTCCCTTCACTTTTCACTTTCTTCAACCTTGTCATACCCATAGGAGAAATTATCCATGAAGTCCTTTCAAGATGAAGCTGCTAATGTCCTCCACCCCACCCCACCCCTGCCTCTGTCCTAGAAATGCAAAGTGAGATGGTGCCCTGTAAGCTCTGGACTCCCATTTCTAGATCATTAGCTCAAATTCTTTGTTCCTTTGAAGCTTGTGCCGCTTTACCCTTCCTGGTATTATTTTCTAATGTCTGGATCACAAATTAAAATTCTTTGAATGTTAACACATCTGCTTTCCAGTCTTCCTCTGGTATGGCCATCACCCTGGGTGACTTCACTGTATACAGTGACCGCTCAGCTTTCTCTCCTCACCCTCCTCATCAACAGTCACATTTGTTCTTTGGCTTCATGGAGACCTACAAGCCATCAATTCCTTTCTTTTCTCTCTGTTATTAAGCCTCTTCTCTTTTAATTTCCTTTCTATCTAGTTTTGATTAAATGAGCCATACTGCAATATATGTATTTAATATTATTGCAAATACTTAAGATTCTTACGATCTCACTTGAGGGAAGCTTATTGGGTTTGAACAAAAACCTGCAACAAAGAGCCAAAAGGGCCTGAAACCACAGAATTACAGTGATGTCTTAAGACTGCATCAGATTTTGTTTTCCAAACAAAGAATGGATGTAACAACATGGCAGACCCCTGTGTGAGTGATATGGAAGGTAAGAGCTGAAGCAGCTCCCTTTAGAACGGCCATAGCAGAAGAAATCTTAAAAGGTAATGCTTTAGGCACCCTAGCCCAAGAAAGCTTTGCTGGAGATTGTTGCAATGATTTCAATTTTGACCAAAAATGAAGGATAAAAACTGGAGCCAAATAGGAAAAAAAAAGAAAAACAAAAACTATACAACCTTTCTCCATGTGCTAGGAAGCAGGATCAAGGCTACAACCAAAACTCTCACCCAACTAATACATGTGTGTGTGTGTGTATGTGTGTGTGTGTGTGTGTGTGTGTGTGTGTGTGTTTGAATTTGGCATTTTGCTTTTAAATATATAATGTGCTTTGTCCCTGTGATGTATAATTCATCAAACAATTACTGGGGTGTGTGTATATGTATATTTAATGTGAAAGGCCATCATCTAGTTTTAGAGGTGCCTACCCTAACCTTCTGAATTCAATTTATGGAATCACAATAGGGAAATACAATAAATACAAATAAATACAATAAATTCAATAAAATGCCATTATTCCTTGATGTGATAATCCATCGTTTTAATTATTACTATATTTTCAAGTTTTTCCCATTAGTCTTAGAGCCAAATACTATAGCTAAAATTTAATTTTTAGTCATTTATATTTCACATTCAGACTGTTCACTTAAAGAAATTGAAATCCTGACTTAAGAGGCATATGAGATGCACTGACAACGTCCGTCACCTGAGTGACTGCTCAATGATATGACGCCTCAATCCTCCTCAACGGCCACAGTGAATCTATTAATGTTTTTAAAGAGAAATGAGGCAGATCATACAATGGCTCTGTAGAATTACCTACATAATTAAGTAACATCTACTCTAATGTAAAAGGTGTTTGAGAAGACCAGGTGCTGGTGGTGTAACAAGGGGAAATATCAATAAGGACAAGACAGAAGGCATCTGTTTTTATTTTCTTTGCTAAAACTGAAATTTTGGAGAAATTTAAATAATGTGTGAAGCTCCTGTTGATTCCTAGTAATGCTATGGCTGGAATCACAAGTGTGAGGGAAGTATCACTTGGCCTGGGTAGGAAAACCTACTAGTGAACCACTGGCTTCCTACTTGTTCTTTCATTAGTGTTCACTAGGATATGAGAATCATAATCTAAATATATAAAGTTTTTTCCTCAGGAAACCAGAGGATGTGCTGCACTTGTCTGCCCACATCGTGGCATCTGCTTAAAACATAATGAAACACTTGAAATGAAATAAACATTAAATGTGTATTCTCCTCCAACAAAAGATTATTAATGTAGAAAATATTTTCATCATTGTAATAAAATCACCATGATACAAGATAACATTTTAGTTTCCATCTTACCCATCTCAGAAGAGAAAACTATTCCAACACGCAAGATCGAAAATATAATCTTACCTTCCAATTTCATCTAATAAATATTTCAGTCAAAGCTAACCTATCTCTTTTGCAATGCCAGATGTTTTTAATTTGGTGTGGTCATTTCTTTCAGGATACAATTCCATATATGCAAAATTATATTATTCGCCTGACTTGATGATACTAATAAATATCTGTTGGGTTATTTTAGAAACTTCCTCTTAAAAAAAAGAAAATTCTCTTGAAATCGCCCAAGGAATCAAGTGAGTATAAATTATATCTTATACATGCAGTCAATTTGTAGCGAGCCTCATTGAAAGGGGCTAATATAAGAACTGTTCCACAATTCCTATTGTGACTTTGGGCTCAGCAAGTCAATTATTCATTCAAACATGTACTGTGTGTCAGGTGATGCTACGCTGGGTTCATACCCATAAGCACAAGCATTAAATATCTTTCCTTTGGCTAAGGTGGAGAACACTGAGAAAATGATTGAAAATGGGTCATTGAGAAAACTTGACAATTCCACTTTTAAGACTATCTTTAACTTTGAATAGCCACCCCACGAATTTAGTAGATTATTTAAATTATAGTTGATTGATTGCTTATCTATTTACTCACTCATTTACTCCTCAACCAAACTGGAACCGAATCTTATGCTGAAAGCTTTTCAATAAATTAATAAATGATTAAATTCTTATTAACATTTTCAAATTTCGTAAAAGGCGGAGACTCTGGGAACTCCTGCCTCACATGGGAACCTAACTCCATAACTGAATTTGTCATAAATAGCTATAGAATAAATCTTGAGACCCCATAAAGGAGACTTGTTTTATAAATAAAAAGTATCATAACACAAACAATTATAATCACTAAGAATTGTCTTGGGTAATTTCTGTTCATCTAAGTTCTACCATTGCCTTCAAAAATAGTTTTTCTTAAAAAATAAGTCAGCTTTTTGAAATTTCCAGTTAGGAAACACAGAATGTTCATATCAATAATAACTATAACGTATTTCAATTTTTCTTTTAGTATAAACCTACTGAAATTTTCATGTAAACTTTAATGCTTTTATAATTAGCTTAATTTGTCATTGGTTCTATTTGTTTTGTCTAAAGAACAATTAGGTACATTATATATGGCAATATATGTCTTCAAGGTAATTCCCTGCATGTATGACATTTACAAATAAGTCATCTATTAAATTAACAATTTGTTAAAAGGCAATATTAATACAGAAAATAAGGAATCTACAGAATCTCTGACCTTTTAATGACCCCTCATAAACCCATTATTTTTAACTTCCTTGCAAATTGAGATTATAGACATAAACTATTAAATTTTGAATAATTATAGTTTACACTTAAATTTTTTCTTCATTATTCCCTCTTTTCATTTCGTCCATCTTTCTTCCAAAGAATTTTGATATTCTCTCATTTCTGACAACCACAATAAAATAGGCTTTTTTAAAATAAATAAATGTTTTGTAAATAAAAAGTATCATAACACAAGCAATTATGATTACTAAGAATTGTCTTGGATATTTTTTGTCCAACTTTCTAATATTGCCTTCAAAAATAGTTTTTCTCTGTGCTAAAAAAAAAGAAAGAGTCAGCTCTTTGAACTGTCTGGGAAGGAACCATAGAATGCTCTTATCAATAATAAACAGAGGCACCATCTTTTTGGTCGTGCTGGTGGTGACGGTGACACGAGAGTGGGGTGGGAGAGGGGGCAGCGGGGCTGTAGCTTTTCAGAAGGGACAGTAAACCCAATAGCTGACACTCAAGTAAGTACCAAAAAAATCCCATTAACTCAATTGTCTCTGTTAATAAAATCTTACTAGGCACCGGTGCCTTTCTAAAGGCAATAAAATTCAAGGTTATTTATTGTTTCCAGTCTCTAATTAACTTATAAAACCATCCAAAAAAGATAATTTTTAAAAAGAGTCTAGACCAAACATTGATTGAATTACCTCATTTTATTTTAAAAACAAGGGCCAAGTTACTTTAATCTGTTTGTCAAAGATAGCCAAAAAAAAAAAAAGTGGGAGAAACAAAGAGGCCATATTCCAACATAACTGACATCAAGTTTCAGCTGGAGCTCATTTGGGGGGAAATTGTAAAATTAAAAGCTCATCAAAAGTAATTTTATGGGGAAAACATGAACAGGACTTTAGTTTTGCACTGCACATGCAAATGCCATAACACATTAACATGTATGAATATCACGCTGAGAAGGAAGTGTGTGGCCATCAATATTTATCTTAACCAACTAACATGGTGCTTCAGAACAAATAAATAAGCCACTCAGTGTTGGCTGCCTGTTGGCAGCTTTAACGCTTAAGACCAAGCTGGAATGCCTTCACAATTTCCCTTTCTTTTCCATTCCATGAAACGGATATGCAATAAAAGTAATTCAGGAGGGAACGGAGTAATAAAACAGCAGGTACGTCTGTTGATTTCTCAGGTAAACATCCATAATTGGTAAAGGGTATTTACAACAAGAAGCCACTTCCCTTTCAATACCTATCACCTTCTTCGATTGGATGGCCAAGCCTCATCCCACAGGGCTGCCGCCACCTGCTGCAAACGCATTTGTCCTACCCGAGGTTGGCAGTGGCCTGACAGATTGTCCAGGCCCATGTTTTATGGCAGCAATTCCTTCTTATTTGGTTGTAAACAAGAGAATGTGTAAAAGTAGCCACAAAATACTATTCTCCGAGCTCCGCAAATAACCAACTAGGCAGTTACACCACTGTCAGGTTTTCAACCTGATGGCAGCTAACTTACCATTGGAGAAATGCTACAGCTTCATTTCCCACAGTTACACAGAAGTTCACGCAGCAGCAGCTTTCCAGATTAAAAAGTTGATGTTGCAGAGAGGTTTGTCTTTTTTGTTTCTTATTCTCTGCTGGTAGTAAATAGTGATATTTAATTTAAATATTTGATATCTGACCTGTCTATGTTGAAGTTAGAGTTCCCTGGACATTTGCTATCACTTCTAACTTCAGAGGAAAACAACACAGTAAAATCAGAAAATTTAATTGCTATGAAAAAAGAATGGCAAATCTTATCATAAATGGCATCCAGAGAAAAAGGAGAGTGTTTTCTATTACAAGGAATGAATCCTATTTTTCCAATGCTAGAATTGCTTTTAATTAATGGAAGAGACATATTTGCTCTTCTTGAGAGGTCAGTTAAGCCCATTAATAAGCCTAGTCGTACTTAACTGCTGATGCTTGCATCCGAAAGTCACTTGCTTTACCATTCAAAAGAGACTAGTACTTGAGAGGGAAGTTGAATAGATTTATTTTTCATATCACTGCACCTCAATTTTGGCAATAACATAAGACAAGGATCATTATCTAGTTTTAATCCGTAACCTACCCCAGAGCCAAGAATACACGCCACTCTCCATCTCCTACTTCATTACTGACGGAGTATATACACATATAAGTCCTAATAGAAGAAGATTTTCTTCCAGGGGGAGGCCGTGCTTTATCCTTATGCATCTTTTGTCCCTACAACCCCTACAACTGTGATTGGAACATAATATCAAAAGCATGTTTACTAAGCAAACCAAAATTGGTTAAGCATGGTGAATCAGCTCACCTAAAAATACATAATACAGTTAAAAATATGAGAAGCTATACCATTATTTTTAATCGCTGCAGTTCTGCATTGTTTTGTAAATACTGAACCTGGGAAAAAGAAGCACAAATCCAGTCCTACAAAAATGCACTCAGTCCAAAAATTGTTAGTAAATTTGCAAGTTCATCCTCTTCTTCAATTATTAGAAGGATTATTGACAAATTATTAGAAGCATTATGAGGAAGCTTCTAATGGCAGGCAAACTCATAAATAGAAATAAGTAAAATATTTTAACTGTTTTTCTCCATATGTTAAAAGATCCGTGTCTTAAAAAAATCATGTGGTTAGCATAAAACATTCGATAGAGTCATTTCTCATCATTGAGAAATGATACTTATTTTAAATTCTTCCTTGACTTTCTCAAAGCTGTTTATCTTAGATTGCTCCTTTTTAAAAATTCCCCTCTGAAGCCCAAAGAGCATAATCCAAAGGCTGTCCTTGTTAAATGACTGTGGAGATATGGTAGTTTATATTCATTAGTCACACAAATTTGTCCAACATCTGTTTTGGTATTCTAATTTAAGCAGCATTAAATTTCAAATCAAGTATGCATGCTATTCACAAAGGTTCTATTGCAAATTTTACCTAGTTAGGTGGTAAATATGGCTGTATGCACAAAGAGAAATGATGAAGGAAAAAATAAAACTTACTATGAAACTTTTCATGGACAAAAATTCAGCAAGAAACCTCTGAAATAATTTTACAAATAAATATTTCTTCATTCATCAAGCATCAGTAGAACATTTGTTATGTGAATAGAACTGTTTTAAGTATCATGGTGATTGAAAAAAATAGAAGGCGCAGTTCTTGACCTTAAAAAGATTATATACATATATAATCAGAGATATAAAATATGAACATGTACAATATTGAAATCATTAAAAACTAATAGCATAATATATTTGGAAAAGTAAACATTTGCTTAGGGAATATTTAATTAAAGAATGCTTGTCCTAGCTTTCTAAAATTTAATGCATTTGGATTGTTGGAGAGAACTTAATGGTTCATTCTATTAGGAAAAATGGCATGAACTAAAGTGCAGTGCAATAAATAAACAATACTTATAAGAAGACTATTTCAAAAATTTTCCTAGCTCTGATATAGGAATAAAGATTGTAAAGGAAAGTGATAACTTTGGAAGAGGTAGACAATGAATAAAAAAATCTTAAATTCTGAGTCCTAACATTGCTTCCCAAAATAATAATTTGCATTTGGTGAATACTTATAATGAGTCAGATGTGATGTTTAGCACTTTATATATTATATCATTTGTCCCTTCACAACTGATGAATTGAATCTATTATCCTTTTGCATAGATGAGGAAATTGTGTCATAAGGAAGAAGAGTGAAGGGCTCCAAATCACACTGATTGGAGCGCTGACTTCTGTGAATCCCAGTGCTATGCAGAATTCAGTAGGGGTTGGAAGTATGTGTACATGGGGGTGCATGAAAACCTCCCAATGGAAACGGAGTTTTAAAGAATCAATTTTCAGATCTTCACTTTATTTACTGCTCTATCTTAAAATGCACCAGATTGGAAATCCACCTGTGATAGACGAATTATTTTTCAGCAAAGCGCCTCTATTACTTTTTAAAAGAAAGGAGTGCTATCTTAGAACTTACCAGAGGGCCCTGCCTTGGAGGTTACAAACCTGCAGGGCACTAAAGAGAATGCAAATTCAAAATATTCACATCAATGTGAGAAATCATATTTCTGTAACACTGGGAAGTGATGCTTTCTGCCAGTCACAAGGTTTTCAACCTGACAACTCCTCCCAGAGTGGTCTTTGGGCAAGACCCACAGCAATCACCTGGGAACTTGTTAGAGATGCAAAATCTCAGGCCCTGGCTCAAGTGAATTTTAAGATCCCTAGGTAAGTCCAATACATGTTAAAACTTGAGGAGCCCTGGTTTGTGAACTTGTTGGCTTTCAACAAGGAGAGACTAACCTAGCTGTCGGTTTATTATCAAAACTTTTATCACTAAATGTCATTTTTCATGTTAGATCATTGCAATATCTCATTCATTTAATATAGAAGTTTAAATACAATAAAATTACAATGACATCTTTAGAAACTTTAAATTTTGTAATGAAAAATTTAAATTATCATCTTAAAATGTGAAGAGGCATATGGTGTTTTGAAGTTGTTTTGTGACTATATGAACAAATATTTTAAAGACCACTAATTATGCTGCCTATTCTTTTGAAAGTGAGCCACTCTGGGATATAATAAAAAGAGTGATCTCATGAGGATGATGTCTGGGAAAATTATCCTAGCAATGGAGAAAGGTGACCAATATTCCATATCAACTGGGAACTAGTTAGACCAGTGATTCTCAATCCATGTCCATGTATTCTAAATGCATAAGATTTTTTAACACATAAACCCACACATCACACCTATAATTCTGAAAATACATCTGAAGTGGGACCCAGTATCTTTATTTCTGAAAAGCAACTTGAGTTATCCTGATTGGGTAGCTTAAACTATGGGAATTTATTGGTTCATAGTTTTGAGACTAGGAGAACTCCAACCATAGATGCCATTAAGGCAATGCTTTCTTCCTGCAGACTGAAGTTCTGGGGCTTGTTACTGGTGATACTTGGTTCTTTTCTCTTCTGCCCCACATTGTAACGTACATGGCGGCCTTTCCTGGCCTCTCCCATCCCTTCTGGGTTTTACTGATTTTCAGCTTCTGGCTGTTACCTCTGGCTCTCTCTCTCTCTCTCCCTCTCCCTCCCTCCCTCCCTCTCTCTCCCTCTTTCTCCCTCTCCCTCCCTCCCTCTCTCTCTCTCTCTCTCTTTCTCTCTCTCTCTCTCTCTCTCTCTCTCTCTGTCTCTCTCTGTCAGATCTTCCTATAAAGCCTTTAGTCATAGGATTAAGATCCAGCCTGACTCAGCTGGTCCACACATTAATTGAAGTAACTTCAGCAAAAGGTTCTATTTACAAGTGTCCATGCCTACAGGAATAGATTAAGTTTAAGAACCTGGTTTTCTGGGGCACATTCCCCTAAACCACCATAAGTGATAAATCTGTTTTTCTACAAGTACTGCCCAACTCCTTTCCAGGTACTATACAGATCCTTCCCTCTTAAAATTTGCTAAATTCATTTTAACTTTCTCAAGCTACCACCCCTTCTCTTGGCCTGATATTCAGTTAGGGAGCTGTCAATCTAGCCACTTAGTAGCATATTTGTTTACAATCAAGTGGCACTGAGCAATACCCGCTGACTATTGTCTATTGGCTGAGCCCTAACCAGTAAGGAATCTATTAGGCAGGAAACTGAGGTGAAAAAAAGAACCCCCAAATCTAACATTTAACCATAGGCTGAGAGGGAGGCATTTGAGGATTGCAGCATTTGTTAAAGCAGTTGTCCTTTCTTATCTACAGGTAATTATGCTTTAGTGTCTTGTTTTCTCTGCCTCTTTCCTCCCTGTCTTCCTTTTTTCCCTCTTTTCTTCATCCCTTCCTTCCTTTCTTCAGTCTTTCTTTCCTTTTTCTTTTCTTCTATTTATCCATGTATTATGGTGGTTCATCAGCTTCCAACAAAAATTTGAGTTAGCCTATATTAAAGTGTAGAATTCTTAATTGTATCCTGTTTTCATAATTCTTGTGTTTCCCAATAATGACTTATGGAGAACAGAAGCAATCAAGGATTATGAAAGCAGTAATTGGGGTCTGGTAGTTTTGGCCTGAACTAATGAGTGCAAAGGAATCATTGGGATAGAAAGGAAAGTACTCAAGCATTTTGACATGATGATCCAGGCCTTTTCTAGGTAGGTTGCTGCCCGTTCTAGTTCATGAGCTGCCAGAACGTGATACGCCAGAAATGGAATGGCTTTCAAAAGGGGAATGTATTAAGTTACAAGTTGACAGTTCCAAGGCCATGAAAATGTCCCAATTAAAGCAAGTCTATAAAAATGTCCAAATTAAGGTATCAACAAGAGGTTACCTTCACTCAAAAAAGCCTGATGACATTCAGGGTTTCTCTCTCAACTGGAAAGGCACGTGGCGAACATGGTAACATCTGCTAGCTTTCTCTCCAAACTTCTTGTTTCATGAAGCTCCCCCAGGGGCATTTTCCTTCTTCATCTCCAGAAGTCTCTGGCTGCATAAGCTCTTGGCCTCAAGGCTCTCTTGTCATTCTGAAGCTTTCTCCAAAATGTTTCCTCTTTTAAAGGATTCCAGCAAACTAATCAAGACCCACCTGGAATGGGTGGCGTCACATCTCCCTCTAATTAGCACCCACAATTGGGTGAGTCTCATATGCATGGAGGAATCCAATCAAGTTTCCAACATACAGTACTGAATAGGGTTTAAAATAAATGGCTGTCCACCCCCAAGATTGGATCAAGATTCAAACATGGCTTTTCTAGGGTACATAAATCTTTTCAAGACAACACACTACCCATTGGCAAAGGGTCCTTGAATATCTTTGCTTATACGTGTATGATATCTGCGTGACTTATCTAATAAAGAAATAAAAGAAAAGCTCCTTTTACTCCAAGAGCCTTAAAATATTCATCAAGACCCAACAAATATTTTCTTCATTCTTTTTTCTTTCTGAACATAGTATTCTTTATATTGTTTAACAACTTCTTTATTATCCTCTATTCACTTCTTCACCTCATGCATTTTTCCTATATTGCCTACTCTCAAACAGTCACTCTATTCCTAAAGCATAAGACACCCAGACAGTTGTCATTAGCATTTTGCACACCATTGACTTTGTACCTCGTACCATTACTTCTCTATTTACCCATCTTGGACTCTCTGCTCCATGATAAGAATCTCTCTCTTACACATACCTTTAAACCTTTTGCCCCTCTCTCTTGCTATTGAGCCATTCTGCAAAGTCCCACCTACTATTCTTTACCCCTAAACTTAAACAACACTTTGACGATGAAGAACATAGGAGCAAATTTTCTCTCATGGTTATTAAATGGTTATTTAGCTATCATCTGTCAACTCCAAATTCACCCTTTTTTTACTCTGCTCTAAGATGCTGGAGAGGGACTCTGAAAACTACAGTTCACAATCTCCTTTGTCTCTGGATTCCTGCCAAATTCTGCCGATGGGAGCACTAGAGGCAGGAGGAGAAAAGAATCCTTCCTGATTCCTCACTGTTCCTCTAAGTGTTTCCTAGTGACAGTTCACACCAGCAGGAACAATTGATCTCACATTTAGCACATAACCAGCCTTATGTCCCCTCAGAGGTATCAGGTGGCAGCCTGGTTGCACTCCATTCTCATGAATCTGACTCCATTATAGGTAGTCCACCCCTCTAACTTTCAAGATCCTGAGAACACAACAATTTCTCCTTTTTCCCTAGCCCTAAGGGGAGTGGCTGTATTGTGCATTACTACCTGTGAGCTACTTCAATGCCTCTTCTTGGTTTTGTTAGCCTTCTAAATCCTCCATACCCAATTCATGACATCACATTAGTTCTAGTGAAATGCTGGGTGCACGTTCTATTTTCTGACTGGACAATGTCTAGTGTGGTGCCCTATTCTTGGCCTCCCTTCCAAAGAAGGAAGAGACCTTTCTCTTAGCAAGACCAGCTCCTCTTGTGCGATGGACCTACCTCTTCTGGCTCTCGGAATCTTTTTCTGCAGTAATGTGGACTCTCACATCATCAGCATCTTCCTCTCTGCTGAATATTTCTTATCAGTGCACATATTTTAGTATCTTCTATCCTAAAACTAAAAATTCAACCCTCTCTTGACCCAGTATATGCTTCTCTGATTGCCATCTTATTCTGCTAATCCCTGTCACAGAAAACTTCTGGAATAGGGGCCTAAACTGACGATATTCATTACTGCATCTCAAACTTCTGCTTATACCGCACTAAAAATATGGCTTTTTATTCATTAATTCAACAAAAATGTATTAGCATCTGTGAAGTGCTTGAAACAAAGGATAATCTGCAAATGAAAGGACAATAATCTCTGTTCTCATGGGAAAACGTGAGAGGAGAAAGACATATAAAATAACAAATAAGTATGTAACATGTGAGAAGATGGTTAATACTATAGCACAAAGTAAAGGCAATTGAAAATATTGGTAGAGAAGTGATTGCAATTTAAATTATTAAATTGCTTACTAATTTAGTAAGCCTTACTGAGAAGACGGGGAGTGAGAGAGTCCTCTGAGTATGAGAGAAGGGTGTTCCAGGCACATGGAAGGGCAAAAAGCAATGCCCCAGAGAGTGAGGCATGCCCAGTGTGGCTGAGCAGTGTGTGCAAGGGAAAAGTAATAAAACCTGACTGCAAGAAATTAACAGGGCTAAAGGGCAGCGGTGAAAACCCATATAAGCCATAAAGGGCTTGAAAGTTTTACTCTAAGAGAAATGGGATCTATGGAAGGATTCTGAAGACCTTACATTTTGGAAAAAGTCAC
>PVIY010041327.1:0-21900 GCA_004026745.1 Myrmecophaga tridactyla
GACCTCTGTGCCACCTAACCCACACCTTGATACTGATGACCCCCACACTCCACACACTCACCCACATCCTGCCTGCACACCAGCCCCCATGCATCTGCTTAGTTCCCCATCCACCTCCCACTGAGCCCTGACTCTGTCCCCAACACCATGCTCTGCTTCTGCATTCCAAGGCCTGTGTAGGCTGCATCCCACACCCACAGCGCCTGTGCCCTACCTCCACAACCCCTGGTTCACAGGTGCCAGCATAGCATCACAGACCCATGCCCATACCTGCATTGCAACCTGTCAGGGAACTGTTGTGACCCGCATTCTGTTCCACATCCATCCCACAAATACAAAGCTTTAATCTACTGAAAGAAAACAACTTCCAAAGTAACCCTATCAAGATACTTACATGCCTCAAAGACAACAGAAGATCACTAACCATATCATGATACAGACAGATATAGCCCAGTCATTTAATTAATGACCAAATTAAAACACAGGAGGAGACACAGACTTTGGAACAAAAATTCAAAGATGCTTATACAACTACACTTAATAAAATCAGTGGGATGGCTAATGACATAAAGGAGATAAAAAAAAGACACTAAAAGAGCTTAAAGAGGAATTTGAAGGAATAAGTAGAAAAATAGCAGCTATCACAGAGATTAAACATGCAGTAAACCAAAACAGAAATATACTAGAGACACACAATAGCAGATTTGAAGAGGCAGAAGAAAGAATAAGCAAACTAGAGGACAGGGCAAATGACTTTGAACACACAAAAGAGCAAATGGCAAAAAAGATGGAAAATTTTGAATTGCATCTCAGGGAAATCACGGACAAAACAAAGTGCATAAATATAAGACTCATTGGTGTCCCAGAAGGAGAAGAGAAGAGTAAAGGGCTGAGAAGATTAGCTGAGGATATAATGGGGGGAAAACTTCCCATCCTTTGTAAAGGACATAAATATGCAAATCAAAGAGGCCAAATAAACTCCAAATATAATAAATCTAAATAAGCCTTTCTGAAGACACCTACTTATCAGTCTGTCAAGTGTTGAAGAGAAGCAGAAAATCTTGAAAGCAGCAAGAGAAAAACAATCTACTACATATAAGGGAAACCACATAAGCCTGAGTTTGCATTACACAACTAGTACCGTGGAGGAGAGAAGGCAGTGGCATGATATATTTAAGACATATTAAGATTCTGAAAGAGAAAGACTTCCAGCCAGTACTTCAAAACTGAGGGAGAGATTAAAATTTTCACAGACTAACAAATGGTGAAAGAATTTGTCAACAACAGGCCATCCCTACAAGAAATACTAAAGGGAATTCTGCTGGCTGGAAAAAAAAAAACAAAGGAGAGGGAGGTCTGGAGGAGAAGCACAGAATTGAAGAGTACCAGGAAGGGTGACTTAAAGGATACAAAGAGATGGAGGGAAAAGAAAATATAGAACTGACAAATAAAATCCAAAGTATAAGATGGTGGATTCAAGAAATAATTTTATAGTAATGTCTTTGAATATTAACAGACTAAATTTACCAATTAAAAGATACAGATTGGCAGAATGGATTAAGAAATATAATCCTGCTATATACTGCTTGTAAGAGACTCATTTTAGACACAAGGATACAAATAGATTGAAAGTGAAAGGATGGAAAAATATCTTCCATGCAAATTGTAACCAAAAGAAAGCAGGATTAGCTATACTAAAATCAGACAAAATTACTTTAAATGTAAATATGTCATAAGAGACAAAAAAGGACATTATATATTAATAAAAGGGACAGTTCACCAAGAAGAAATAACAATCATAAATGTTTATTTTTCCAATCAAGGAGCTCCAAAGTACATGAGACAGACATTGGGAAAACTGAAGGGAGTGATAGACTTTTCAACAATAATAGTAGGAGATTTCAATACACCACTCTCCTCTATAGTTAGAACAACCAGACAGAGGATCACCAAGCAAATAGAGAACTTAAACAATTTGATAAATGAATTAGACACAACAGACATATATAGGTCATTACACCCCAAAACATCAGGATATACATTCTTTTTAAGTGCTCATGGAACATTCTGCAGAATAGATCATATGCTGGGACACAAACTAGGTCTTTATATATTTAAAAACATTGAAATTATTCAAAGCACTTTCTCTGATCACAATGGAATGAAACTGGAAATCAATTACCACCAAAGAATGAGAACTGTCACAAATATATGGAGATTAAATAACACACTCTTAAACAATCAGTAGGTCAAAGAATAAATTGCTAGAGAAATTGGTAGCTACCTGGAGATGAATGAAAATGAGAATACAACACATCATAATTTATGGGATGTGGCAAATGCTGTTTGGAGAGGGACATTTATTGCCCTAAATGCCTATGTTAAAAAAGAAGAAGGCAAAAATCTAGGACCTAACTGCTCTCCTGGAGGAAATTTAAAAAGAACAGCAAACTAGGCCCAAAGCAAATAGAAGAAGAGAAATAACAAAGATTAAAGCAGAGTTAAGTGAATGGGATAAAAAAAAGAACAATAGAAAGATTCAATAAAACCAAAATTTGGTTCTTTGAGAAAAATCAATAAAATTGATGAACCACTAGCAAGGCTGACAAATTTAAAAAAGAGAGAGGATGAAAGTAAACAAAATCAGAAATAAGAGGGGGATCCTTACCACAGACCCTGAAGAAATTTTTTTTTAAATCATAAAAGGATACTATGAACAACTATACCTCAACAAACTAGACAACTTAGATGAAATGGACAAATTCCTGGAAACACATGAAGAAACTACACTGACTCAAGAAGAAATAGAACATCTCAACAAACTGATCACAAGTAAAGAGATTCAATCAATCATCAGAACTCTTCTTACAAAGAAAAGCCCAGGGCCAAATGGCTTCGCAGGGAAATTTTATCAAACATTCCAAAAAGAACTAATACCAATCCTGCTCAATCTTTTCAAAAAAATTGAGCAAAAAGAAACAATACCTAATTCATTTTATGAAGCTAACATCACTATAATACCAAAACTGAGTAAAGATGCTACAAGAAAGGAAAAATACAGGTCAATCTCCTTAATGAATATAGATGCAAAAATTCTTAACAAAATACTAGCAAATCAAATCCAAAAACACATTAAAAGAATTATACACCATAACTGAGTAGGGCTTATACCAAGAATGCAAGGATGGGTCAACAAAAGAAAATCAATTAATGTAATACAGCACATTAACAAAACGAAACAGAAAAATCTCATGATCATCTTGATTGATGCTGAAAAAGCATTCAACAAAATTCAACATCCTTTTCTGACAAAAACACTTCAAAAGATAGGAATCAAAGGTAACATCCTCAGTTTGATAAAGAGCATATATGAAAAACCCATAGCCAGCATCATGCTCAATGGAGAGAGATGGAAGCTTTCTCCCTAAGATCAGGAGCAAGACAAGGATGCCCATTGTCACCACTATTATTCAACATTGTACTAGAAGTTCTAGCTAGAGTAATCAGGCAGGACAAAGAAATAAAAGTCATCCACATTGGAAAGGAAGAAGTAAAACTTTCACTATTTACAGATGACATGATAGTATACTTGGAAAATCCTGAAAAATCTACAACAAAATTACTTGAGCTAATAAACAAATTCAGCAAGGTGGCAGGATATGAAATTAATGTGCAAAAATCATAACATTTCTTTACACAAGCAATGACCTAAATGAAGAGTCAATTAAGGAAAAAAATCCATTCAAAATAGCAATGAAAAGAATCAAGTACTTAAGAATGAACTTAACTAGGGATGTAAAGCACTTGTACACAGAAAACTACATAACATTTTAAAATAAAATCAAAGGAGATCTAAATAGGTGGAAAAACATTCCCTGCTCATGGATTGGAAGGTTAACTATAGTTAAGATGTCACTTCTACTCAAATTGTTCTACAGATTCAACACAGTACCAATCAAAATTCCAACAACCTACTTTGAAGACTTGGAAAAACTAGTTACCAAATTCATCTAGAAGGGAAAGAGACCCTAGTATAGCTAAAAGTATCCTAAAAAAGAAGAACAAAGTGGGGGAATTAACACTTCCTGGTTTTCAAGCTTATTATAAAGCCACAATGGTCAAAGCAGAGTGGTACTGGCACAAAGATAGAAGAATTGACCAATGGAATTGAATCAAGGGTGCAGAAATAGACCACAAAATCTATGCCCAACTGATATTTGACAAGGCCCCCAAATCCACTGAACTGGGACAAAATAGTCTTTTCAATACATGGGCATGGGAGACTGGATATCAATAACCAAAAGAATGATAGGGGATCCTTACTTTACACCTTATACAAAAATTAACTCAAAGTGGCTCAAACATATAGATATAAGAACCAGTACCATAAAGCTGCTAGAATAAAATGTAGGGAAATATCTTGAAGACCTAGTAATAGAAGGTAGCTCCCTAAACTTTACACCCAAAGCACAAGCAACCAAAGAAAAAATAGATAAATGGGAACTACTCAAAATCAAATGCTTTTGTGCCTCAAAAGATTTTATCAAAAAGGTCAAGAGGCAGCCAACTCAATGAGAGAAAATATTTGGAAACCACACACAGGATAAAGGTTTGATATCCTGTATACATAAAGAAATCATACAACTCAACAACAAAAGAACAAGCCACTTCTACTCAAATTGTCACTTCTACTCAAATTGTTCTACAGATTCAACACAGTACCAATCAAAATTCCAACAACCTACTTTGAAGACTTGGAAAAGCTAGTTACCAAATTCATCTAGAAGAGAAAGACACCTTGGCGAGGCAAAATAAGCCAGAAATTCAAGAGAAATTAAACACTGTATATTTCTTCTACCTAGAGTAGTACTCTAATTTGAGTAGAAGAACAATCCACCCAATTTTAAAACAGGCTAAAGATATGAATAGACATTTTTTCTGAAAATCAAATATAGATGGCTAAAAAGTACATGAAGAGATGCTCATTCGCATTAGCTATAAGAGAAATGCAGATCAGTACTACAATGAGATACACCTCACATCTATAAGAATGGCTGCTACTAAACAAGCAGGAAACTATAAATGTTGGAGAGGATGGGGAGGAATTGGAACACTTATGCACTGCTGGTGGGAATGTATAATGGTACAGCTGCTATGGAAGACAATCTGCTAGTTCCTCAGAAAACTAAATATCAAGTTGCCCTATGACCTGGCAATACCACTACTTGGTATATACCCAGAAAAACTAAAAGCAGTGACACAAAGATTTGGACACCAATGTTCATAGCAGCACTATTCACAACTGCCAAAAGATGGAAGCAAAACAAGTGCCCATCGACAGACAAGTGGATTAACAACATGCGATATATACATATGATGGAATATTAGGCAGCAGTAAGATGAAATGATGTCCTGACATGATGATGAGTGAAATATGCCAGACACATGATGATGAGTGAAATAAGCCAGACACAACAGGATAGATACTGTGTGATTTTACCTGGTAAAGGTAAAATCAGAGTCTTATAATGCAGAATATAGGGGACCTAGAGAAACACAGAAGCTTGAGATGGGTGAACAGTTAGCTAATGAGGTTGAACTTAATTGCAAGCATGTAGATAGAAGTGAAGGTGGTTCTCTAGTGGGTCTATAAGTAATAATACCATACTGAAGGTGAATGTGATTGAAAGTGGTTGTATAGACTCATGTGTCCCATGGATTAACACTATAAATATAAATAAGTTCTTGCATGAAGTACTGCAAAGGTATGAATCTTTGCATGATACGTTTTGCATGCTAGGGTTGTGTTTAATAGGAAAACATCAACAGTACTGAAGCAATACCAGGGGTACATAATGGGGGGGGGGCAAGGATTAGGGGGAGGTTTGGATTTTCTATTTGGTGAGTGTGTGTATATTGACTATCTTTTTCTTAGAAATAATGAAATTATCTAAAATTGATGGACTGTCTTTGGACATTATTCATGAGGCCCAGCAGATGGAGGAGGCTGAAAGAGACACCGACTGAGAAGTAGATTGGTAAATGATGGTGTATACATATGATTGAATATTGTGCTCCTACAAAAAGGAGTAAAGTTGTAAGGCATGCAATGATGTGAATGAACATGTGGGACATTTGGCAAGGCAAAATAAGCCAGAAATTAAAGAGAAATTAAACACTGTATGATCTCAGAAAATGCTTATAAGAAAACTGGGGCCTATACTGTAAGCTCTTAAGGTAGACACATTTAGTCTGGAGTGGTAATTGTTTCTGGGTATTAAGAGGCTGTTTTATATATGTATACCCTGGTATTTAGAGATATGAACAATGCTAACTAGGTCAGGATTAAGGTAATTCAGAATACAGGGGTAAGAAAGACATTGCCCATACTTTAGAACTTCACCTACTCTTTGAGACTAAAGGAAGAAAGGTTTATTTTGTCCAGAACCTAAATTTTAGGTAGCACATAATCTAACTCAACCTGTCTGGATAGCTCATTTAAACTATCTAAACACAGGGAGTCCAGAATAAGAATGAGAACCTTTAATCCTGTATAGCTTAATGTTATGCCTGGATACATTCCAGAGTATATTAAGCAGATAACCAAAAAGTATTGGCAAAGTCCCTTGAGGGATGGGAGAAACAATATTGAATTATTAAACTTTATCACCGGAAAAACCCCAGATACTGTGTCAAACATTAGGGACACCCAAATCAATAGGCCAAGCCCTTGCACTTGAGGCTTGCTCTTGTGAAGCTTATGCATGTAGCTGATAAGTTTAGCCTACCTATAGGTATGCCTAAGGGTCATCTCCACCAAACCTCTTTTGTTGCTCAGATGTGGCCTCACTCTTTCTAAGCCCAACTCTGCAAGTGAAACCACTGTCCTCCCCCATTATGTGGGACATGACATCCAGGGGTGAAATATTCTGGTGATGTGGGAGATGACCCCCAGAGTTGAGTCTGGCCCTGGCAACATAGAAACAACAATGCCATCCTGACCAAAAGGGGGAAAAGAAGTGTAACAAATAAGATATCAGTGGTTGAGAGAGTTCAAATAGAGTTGGGAGGCTACTCTGGAAGTCACTCTTATGCAAGTTTCAGTTAGACATTGTTACTATCATAACTTGGCAAACCCTGATCAAAACCATTTCTGCCAATCCTAAAGAATACCTAGGGCATTATGTAAGATTCTACAAAGGTTCCATGCACTAGGATGGAGCCATATACCTACAACCTCCAGATGGGTCCCTGGACCAGATAAGTCCTGAAATGAAGAGGGGCCAGCCTTTCCAGAACATAACTAGTTCCATCCCCCTATCCCATATTATCAACAGCCCCTTCCAAAATAAAAAATTTAGAATGGCCTTAGCCAAAACACCCCTAAAGAGTGAGAGAGAGATCGAAGATCAAAAGGTGGTGGAGTTATATAGAGAAGGTCAGGTTTAACAAGTGAGTATGGGTGCTGAATCTGTATATTGATATTTCTTTTAATCTCCAATACCTTAGAGGAGCTAGAAATAAAGGCTAAAATTATGGAATTGAAACCATATCAATCTCTGAAACTTATTCTACAACTAATTGCTGCAATTTACTTTGAAATTTATTACTTTTTTGTATTTACGTTATTTCTCAAAAAGAAAAATAAAGAGAGAAGGAATAATAGAGAAGATGGGATTTAACAAATGAATATGACCACTTAATCAATATACTGATATTTCTGTTGGTCTACAGTATCTTGGAGCAGATAGAAGAAAAAACAAAATATCATAGAACTGTAACCCATATCAAACTTTGAAATCTGTTCTATAACTACTTGTTCAAACGTACATGGAAATTTATTGCTTTTTGTATATATGTTGTATTTCACAATTTAAAAAAGTTTGAAAAAATAAAGAAAAGCATGTTAGTAAAGAACCACATAGGTAAATATAAAATACTGTATTATTGTACTTTTGGTTGGTAGATAAATTCTCCCACTCCATATGACTTAACAGGTAACTGTACAAAATAACATTTTAAATCTATGTTAACTGACATACAATATAGAGAGATGTAATCTCAGACATTAACAGCATAAAGGGGAAAGTAAAGATGATACATAAGAGTAAACACTTTGTATACTACTGAAGCCAGATTGGTACTACTCAAATTAGATTATAATAAGTTTAAAATGTTAATTGTAATTAAAATGGTAACCATGAACATGGAATGTTCTTCCATTTATTTAGGTCTTTTTTTGGTTTCTTTTGGCAATGTTTTGTAGTTTTCTCTGTACAAGTCCTTTACATCCTTGGTTAAATTTATTCCTAGATATTTGGTTGTTTTAGTTGCTATTGTAAATGGAATTTTTTCTTCATTACTCCCTCAGATTGCTCTTTACTAATATATAGAAACACTACTGATTTTTGCATGTTGAGCTTATACCCCAACACTTTGCTGAACTCATTTATTAGCTTTAGTAGTTTTTTTTTTTTTAATTTGCATATGGGCAGGAGGCACCAGGGATCGAACTCCAGACCTCCAGCACGGCAGGTCGGAGCTCTGCCTGCTGAGCCACGGCAGCCGCCCAGCTTTAGTAGTTTCGTTGTAGATTTTTTGGGACTTTCTGTATATAGGATCACATGATTTGCAAATAGTGAACATTTTACTTTTTCCTTTCCATTTTGAATGAATTATATTTCTTTTTCTTGCTTAATTGCTTTGGCTAGAAATTCCAACATAATGTTGAACAACAGTGATGACAGTGGGTATCCTTGTCTTGTTCTAGATCTTAGAGGGAAAGCTTTCAATCTTTCACCAGTGAGCAGTATGTTAGCTGTGGATTTTTCATATATGCTCTTTATAGATGTTGAAGAAGTTTCCTTCTATTCCTATTTTTGGAAGTATTTTTATGAAGAAAGGATGCTGGACTTTGTCAAATGCCTTTTCTGTGTCAATAGAGATGATCATGTAGTTTTCCCCCTTCATTTTGTTTATGTGTTGTTTTACATTAATTGAATTTCTTATGTTGAACCACCCTTGTATACCTGGGATTAAACCTACTTGATTATGGCATATAATTCTTTTAATGTGCTGTTACATTCAATTTGCAAGTATTTGCTGAGGATTTTTGCATGCATATTCATAAAAGAAGTTGGCCTGTAATTTCTTTTATTGTAAGATCTTGATGTGAATTTCACATTAAAGAGATATTGGCTTCATAGAATGAGTTAGGTAATATTCCCTCCTCTTCAATTTTTTGGAAGAGTTTGAACAGAATTGGCATTGTCTTCTTGGACTGATTGGTATAATTCACCTATGAAGGCATCTGATCCTAAGCTTTTCTTTGTTGGGAGGCTTTTGATGACTGATTCAGTCTCTTTATTTGTACTTGTTCTGTTGGGGTCTTCTGTTTCTTCTAGAGTCAGTGCAGATTGTGTGTTTCTAGGAATTTGCCCATTTCATCTAAATTGTCTAATTTATTGGCATATGGTTATTAAAAATCCTCTTATGATCTTTTTATTTCTGTTGGGCCAGTAGTAATATTCCCGCCTCTCATTTCTGATTTTATTTATTTGCATCTTCTTTCTTTTTTCTGCCTGACTAGCTATGCATTTATCAATTTTATTGATCTCAAAGTACCAACTATTGGATTTGTTAATTCTCTTTTTTTATCCTCAATTTCATTTTTTTTTCCTGCTCTAATATTTGTAATTACTTCCTTCTTCTTGCTTTGGCATTAGTTTGTTGTTCTTTTTCTAGTTCCTCCAGGTACAGTTAGGTCTTTGATTTGAGATCTGTTTTCTTTTTTAATTTAAGCATTTAGGGCTATAAATTTCCCTCTGAGTGCTGCCATCATTGCATCCCACAAGTTTTGATAAGTTGGTTTCTCATTTTCATTTATCTTGAAATATTTACTGATTTTCCTCACAATTTCTTCTTTGACTTCATGATTGTTTAAGAGGGTGTTAACTCCATATATTTGAGGTTTTTCCAGTTCTTCACCTATTATTGATTTGCAGCTTCATTCCAGTATGGTCAGAGAAAGTACTTTGTATAATTTCAATCTTTTAAGATTTATTGAGACTTTTTGTGACCTAACATCTGGTCTATCCTGGAGGATGATCCACAAGCATCTATATCTTGCTATTCTGGGGTGCAGTGTTCTTTATATGCCTGGTAGGTCTAGTTCATTTATCATATTATTCAAGTTCTCTGTTTTCTTTTTGATCCTCTGTCTATATGTTCTATTTATTGATGAGAGCGGTGTATTGAAGTTTCCAACTCTTATTGTAAAGACAAATATTTCACCTTTCAGTTTTTCCAGTGTTTGCCAGTGGGGCACCATGGCTATGTGAAAAATATTTATTATTATTATTTATTCTTGGTGGATTGTCCATATATAATGTCCTTTTGTCTCTGAGAACAGTTTTCATTTAAAGTCTATTTTGTCTTTTTAAATTACTATTTGCATTGAATATGATTCTCCAAACTTTTGCTATCAATCTATATGTATTTTTGGGTCTAATGTGAATCTCTGTAAACAGCATATAGTTGGATTAATTTTTTTATCCATTCTGCCAGTCTGTGTCATTTGACTGGGGAGTTTAATTCATTAATATTCAATGTTCTTATGGTAAAGGTAGTACTTACTTCACCCATTTTATCTTTGGTTTTTATAGATCAGGTTTTTTTGTCTCCCTTTTTACCATGTTAACCTTACTGATAGTCTTCATTTTTTCACATTACTCCAAGCCACTCTCTCCTGCCTTATCTTCTCAGCCTATAGAACTCCCTTAAGTATTTCTTGTAGGGTAAATCTCCTGTTGGTGAACACTCTCAGTTTCTGTTTATCTGTGAACATTTAAACTCTCCCTCATTTTTGAAGGACAGTTTTGCCAGATAAGGAATTTTGGGCTGGAAAATTTTCTCTTTTGGTACCTTAAATGTATCAAATCACTGCCTTTTTTTTCCCATGGTTTCTGATGAGAAATAGATACTTAGTTTTATTGAGAAAAACTTGTATTTGATTAATCACTTTTCTCTTGCTGCTTTCAGAATTCTCTTTTTATTTTTGCAGTTGAAATTCTAATTAGTATGTTTCCCAAAGTAGGTCTATTTAAGATTTATTCTGTTTGGTGTATGTTGCACTTCTTGGACATGTATATTTATGTCTTTCATAAGAGTTGGGAAATTGGGGGCCATTATTCCCTCATATATTTTTTCTGCACCTTTACCCTTATCTTCTCCTTCTGGGACACACATGATGCACATATTTGTGTGCTTCCTGCTCTTAATCAAATCCCTGAGATGCTGCTCATTTTTTTCCATTCTCTTCTCTATCTATTCTTCTGTCTGTAAGATTTTGATTGGCCTGTCTTCTTATTCACTGATTCTTTCTCCTGCCTGTTCAAATCTGCTATTGTATGCCTCTAGTGTGTTTTTAATCTCTTCTATTGTGACTTCCATCCTCATAATCTTTGTAATGTTTATTTTTAACTTTTAAATTTTCCTTTATGCTTGCGTATTGACTTCTTAATACCCTTTCTCTTCAGTGGTATTTTCCTTTATGTAATGAACTGATTTAGGAGATTTGCTTGAACATCTTTGATTAGTTGTTCCAAAATTTTTGTCTCTTCTGAAGTTTTAATTTATTTCCTTGACTGAGCCACATCTTCCTGTTTCTTAGTATAGCTTGTAACATTGTGCTGATGTCTATGCATCTGTTTATCCTGATATGTTTAGTCTGAAGGTCAGTTTCTCTTGCCTAGGGTTTTATTGTTGACTAACTTTGTGTTAAGCTCTTCTTTGACACTTGGTTCAATTTATTTGGAATAACCCATGTTTAACTGATCAGATTTTTTCAGCTCTTCTTTATCAGCTTCTTGCCCTAGATATGTGGTACAAATTTTAAGATTGTACTTTTTGTGCAATTGTTTCATCTCCAGGAAAAAGTTTCTTTCCCTCTCATCCTTCTCTGGGAATCTTGATATGTTCTGTTTCTTTTATTTTGCCTCTATAGTTTTATAAACTCCTTCCATTGTCTTTAGTTGTTTGTGTCTGGAGGGAAAATTCTGGGAGGGGGGGTCACCCCAGGGATGGCTTTCCCAATTCAGTATTTCCCAGCCAAAGCAGGGGGCCAGGGATCCATGAAGGAGGTGCAGACAAGCTAAAGTGCCCTGGAGAGGGGATCAGGAAGGACTCCAAAATATTCTTTGATGGCTTCACAAAACTATGTTTTCCTGCCCTGCCCAGCAAATGCAGCCCTTCAGCTAACTAGTCCAAGGATGGCTGAAACAATAGCTGCCACCACCTTTATCCGGGGCAGCTTAAAACAGTAGCTCAGATGCAGGACCCAGTAATGCATCTTCATCAATCAAAAGTGATCAGTGATCAGCCATACCCACCCCTGTTCTTGGAGAAGAGGATTTTAATATCCCTTCCTGTTTCCAGGGAGCTAGTCAGTGAGTGGACCTGCAGGCAGCCCACCATAAGTGTGGGATATGGGCACCAACAACCACCATGTGGAGAGAGCAACTCAGTGACCTCTCCACATGATAAGCCTCTTACTCCTGCTCTTCTCCACATGCTGTACAATGTTCTTCTGGCCTCCAGAATCCCAGAACAGTTGTCTAAGACAGTTCTTGCCTGTTCAACAGTAGTTTTTGTGGAAGGGCTGAGCCTGGGATCTCTCTACTCCACTATCTTCCCTAGAAGTCATCCTACATAATTTTGAAATAGTCAAATCATACAAATTATCTTCTTGGACCATAATGGAATCAGGCTAGAGATCAATATCTGAAGGAAAACTAGAACATTTAGACATATGTGGAAATTAAACAATACATTGTTAAACAACCAAAGACGAAATCACGAGAGATGAATGAAAGGAAACCCAAAACTTAAGGGTTATGCTCAGAGGGAAATTTATAGCTCTAAATGCCCACATTTAAACACAGGAAAAGTCACAAATCAATTACCTAACTTTATACCTAAAAAAACTAGAACAAGAAGAGCAAACTAAACCCAAAGTTAGTGACAGGAAAAGTATAGTAAAGAATTGAGCCATGACGACAAACTCTGGGAACTGTTCTGCAGCTGCTTGTTGATGTATGCATTGAAAATTATTACTTTTTTTCTTTCAATTTAAAAATGGTTTAAAAAAAACTATAGGCAATTATAGGAAATTAGATAAAACAAATTCCTGAAATAAAAAATTTGAAAATATTAAGTAACATAGCTCACTACTATAGCAAAGTTGGTATTTGTAATAACTTTTTACTTGATATTTTGAGAACATACATGGGTTTTTTAAAATTCATTTTGTACTATCAAACCAAAACAGCATATGAACATGAGCATTCTTAACATACAAACATTTCATGTATGGTGTATAATCAATGGCTCACAATATCACCACATAGTAGTATATTCATCACCATGATCATGTTTTAGAACATTTGCATCACTCCAGAAAAAGAAATAAAAAGAAAAAACTCACACATACCATACCCCATACCCCTCCCTTTCATTGACTACTAGTATTTCCATCTACTCAATAGATTTTAACCTTTGTTCCCCCTATTTTTTTCTATACCCCTCACCGCTCCCTTTCATTTTTCACTAGTATTTCAATCTACTCAATTTATTTTAACATTTGTTCTCCCTATTATTTATTTATTTTTAATCCATATTTTTAAGTCATCTGTCAATATCATAGATAAAATGAGCTTCAGACACAAGGTTTTCACAATCACGTAGTCACATTGTGAAAGCTATATCATTATACAATCATCTTCAAGAAACACAGCTCTACAGTTTCAGGCACTTCCCTTTAGCCTCTCTAATACACCTTAAACTAAAAAAAGAATACCTATAAAATGCATAAGAATAACCTCTAGGATAATATCTCAACTCTGTTTGAAATCTCTCAGCCACTAACACTTTATTTTGTCTCATTTTTCTCCTCCCCCTTTTGGTTGAGAAGATTTTCTCAATCCTTTAATGCTGAGACCCAGCTCATTCTAGGATTTCTGTCCCACGTTGCCAGAGAGGTTTACACCCTGGGAATCATGTCCCGTGTAGAGAGGGGGAGGGTGGTGAGTTTGCTTGCCATGCTGGCTGAGAGAGAGATAGGCCACATCTGAGCAACCAAGGAGGTTCTCTGGGAGTGACTCTTTTTTTTTCCCCCTTTAAAAAGGTAATTTATTAAGTTGTAAGTTTACAGTTCTAAAGCCATACAGTTCTTAGTCCAAACAAAGGCATCCAGAAAAAGATACCTTGACTAAGAAAGAGTACAGAACACTCTGTCAGCTGGGAAGGCATGTGGCTGGCATCTGCAGGGGTCTTTGGCTTCTGGTTGCAAACAGCTTCCCCGGGGGACATTTAATTTCTGCATCTCCAAATGCCTAGGTCTCCTGTTGACTCTGAAGAAACTGTTCTCCAAGCATTTGAGCTTCTTACAAAGTGTTTCCCCTTTTAAAGGACTCCAGTAAACTAATCAAGACCCACCTTGAGTGGGCAGAGTCACATCTCCATCAAATCAAAAGGTTACACCTGAAATTGGGGTGTCACATCCTATGGAAACAATTCAATCAAAAGATCACACCCACAACTGGGTGTATCACAAACCCATGGACACAATCCCATCAAAATTTCCACCTAAACAATATTGAATCAGGATTAAAGGACATGTTTTTTCTGGGGTAAACACACTTTCAACCAGCACATGGGTTTAAAGAAACCATGCATAAAATACAGGATTCCCCTAATACCACCCCAATGACACCATGCATTGGTGTGGAACATTTGTTACAATTGATAACAGTACAATTATAAAAATGTGCTATCAACTATCATCTAGGGTTTGATTTACGGCTCACTGCCGGTGTTGTGTAGTTCCATGGATTTTTTTAATTTTTAATTTTTATTCTGTTACTATATATGCATTGAACATTTCCACCATTAATCATTCAGATATATACTTCAGTGCTGTTAATTATGTCCACAATGTTGAGCAACCATCACCCTCATACCAAGGCCAAACAGAGACACCACAAGAGAAGAAAACCACAGACCACTATCCCCTGTGAATCTAGACGCAAAAATCCCCAACAAAACACCAGCAAACTAAATCCAACAGCATCTCCAAAGAACCAGACCCCATAACAAGTGGGATTCATGCCCAGCATGCAAGGTGACACAACACAAGAAAATCAATGAATACAAAAACATGACATTAACAGAAGGAAGGACAAAAAACACATGATATTCTAAACTGATGTAGAAAAAGCAAAATCCAGCACCCCTTTCTGACAAAAACACATAGAACACTAGGAATAGAAGGAAACCTCCCTAACAGGACAAAGGGTACACATGAAAAACCAATGGCCAACATCCTACCCAATGGTGAAAGATTGAAAGTTTCCTCCAAGACAAGGAACAAAACAAGGAAGCCCACCACCACTGCCACCCAGCACTGTACTGGAATTTATTGCCAGAGCAGCCAAAGCAAAGAAAAAGAAACAAAAGGCATCCAGATTGGAAAAGAAGAAGCAAGATTTAACCTATCCACAGATTGCATGTTTCTTTATACAGGAAAGTCATGGAAAATCCACAGTAAAGCTCCTGGAGCTAATAAATGAATTCTACCAATGTTTTAAGACCTATGTCTGGAGTCCTTTACCTAGACCTAAGGACTCCAGTTAATCTGACGCCAGATCACATTTCTATCTTAATTTCACAATCCTATGTTGCATGTGCATTTGTTATTCTAATCAGTATAGAGCCCTTTTGTTATTCATGACTCAATTTAAATGCAACCTCTTCTACTAAATGGGGATTGAAAGCCACAGGAATGCAAAAGCTCTGGGGAATTGAACTGGGTTCCAACCCAAATGCAAGATGTCTTTTATAGAAATGCTTTCACAAAGTCATGCTCTTAGCTTTCTGGCCTCTCTTGGCCTTGGATTTCACACTAAGGAAGATGGAGGGCTAACAGTAACACAACAAGAAAGAGTCTGAGTGGTACAGATGGTGAGGTAGTCTGAATTCATGCTTTCATTTGGGATACAAAGAGAAAATATAGGCTTGAGAGCTCCTTGGAAGGTTGGATAAGAGAAATTGCAAATGAGAGCTCTCTCTGTCACACTGTAGAATGATATTTGCCCATATTCATAGTCTAGAAAAACTCTAACTTTGTGCATTTGTTCTCTCAGAGAAAACCTTTTTAAAGGAGGAAAGATCCAGAAGGTAAAATCACTCCCCATAATGGATCCTGTGAGTAAGAATTTATCTCTGGACGCTTTGAGTCTGTCACCCTTCTGGCTTGCAGAGTCCTTGTATATGCCCAGCTGCCACTTTGTAGCCATTTTTACATCTACCTCCCAGTAATGCCTCTCAGAGGTGAAGCTCTCCACACTGAACACAGTGGCACTGCAGTCACATCTCTCGGGGTTATCAGGTACATCCTGGAGGACATTTCCAAACCTCACACTTCTCAGATCCTCAGATTAAACTAGAAGGGGATGAGCTGTTTCAGGATCCAAAGTTACTTGTCTTTGGAATACTCTTAGCATTTCACTCATTCGTGTTATTTGGTCAAAACTCAGGTTTGTGTGATATGGGCAGGCTCTAGACATTGACCCGGTGGTGACTCACTCCTTTCCAAAGAATATCTTGCATTCTGGAGCAGTGCTAAGGCAGATTCTCCACACTTCCTCTCGAGCTTTATGATGAGTCTTTGGAGGCTGTTGATCTGTGCGGAGACTCTGACTTCCCTCTCCTTCAGTGTATTTCATGTTCTCTCTTCCCAAACTGTTTACTCTCTGTAGCGTCTCCTGGTACTTCTCCTCTAGCTCTCTGGCAAACCTGATCAGGTGATGCAGACTGGCTTCTCTGGTATTCAGGTTGAATACACATCCTTGTAGTCTCAAGAAGTTCATCTCATTATTTTCCTTCAACAACCAGAACCTTAACCTATATTCAGACATAATCATCTCTGAAATTCTACTTCTCTCCCTGAATCATCACCATTCTTTCTTGCATATCAGCTAATATATTTTTAGTCACCTCCAGGTTTTCCTTCAATATGTTCAATATCTCCTGGAATACCTTCCTGTAATTCATTGCAGCCTCTTCTATTCCATGCACCATGTGATTCTTGTCTTCTTGGGACAGGAAACATTTGACACAAAGTGTGATTTGGTCATCATCACAGAATGTGGTGGTTCCAGGTGTTTCACACAGTAGTAATCTGGGATTTTTTGCAGAAATTGGGGGCTGAGCCTTTTGGATCCTGGCAATGTGTTGCTAGTTGAAGATAGGACTATCTGTTTTTGATGTGGTCAGGAAAAAGACTGGCAGGTTTCTTCCATGTGCAGACACAGTTGGCAACTGCTATGCCCACATCAAGCTCCAAAGTCCCAAGCAAACAGGTCACACAGGCACAATGGTTTGGCTCATTCTAGACTCTTCAAATCAAACAAACCTTTGGGAGGCCTTGTATTTTCTTTGTAATCCTGAGTATTCCCTTTAGGGAAAACAGCTGGAACAAAGAGACTGGAGGGTTTTTATCTGCTCAGTTGTTTCCTCAGCTTCTCTTTCTCTCTCTTTCCCTGCATCAGGTAGGCAACACTGGCCCCAAGCTGCCTTCTCTCACATTCTAGGCAGGATGAAGACGGTGCTAAATAAGGTCATATTTGTGATTTCTGGCTTATAATTCTCAACAGGGACCACCTCCTCCTCCAAAGATGAGGCAAAGAAGTTGAGGCAAATTTTTATTTCAGGGAGAAAAAGAACTTCCTAGGCAGCACTTCAAGAGAGAGAGACATGGTTCTGGGGGTGACTTTTAGGCCTAATTTTAAGTAGGCTTTGCCTGTCCTTTGCAGGGATAAATTTCATATGAACAAACCCCAAGATTGAGGGCTCAGACTATTGATTTACTTGTCTCCACTACTTGCAAGAATATCAGGAATTCTCCACAAGGGGAAGTTGAATTTTCCCCCTTTCTCACCATTCCCCCAAGGGGACTTTGTAAATACTTTTTTTTTTTTTTTACATGGGCAGGCACCAGGAATCAAACCTGGGTCCTCAGGCATGGCAGGCAAGCATTCTTGCCTGCTGAGCCACCGTGGCCCACCCTGTAAATACTTTTTTATTCACTGTTCAAATAACTCTGGGATTTATTGGGGCATCACTCTGCACAAACCTATAAAATTTCATGCCCTACTCAAGGTTCCATGTACTTACGGTGTTCAATTAAACTGTCCATATAAGTTATATTAGGAAATGCACTAGTCAAATTATAAATTTTTATCAAATAAACATTTTTTCTTTAGTTTCACACGTGAGCTAAAGTTTTAAAATATGAATTACTATCCATTTTCAACACCCTGAAATATTGACATTCCTTTGTTCTTCCTCATGCAAAAACAGTCTTTAATTTGTACATTTAGTCACTATCATTGTACACTCCAGGCATTCTTAGATTATACTATCTCAGTCTTTATCATCTATCTTTACTTCTGGTTTCATTTATGCCCCCAGCCCTCCTCCCTCTATCATTCTCACATTCAGCTTCATTCAGTGTACAAACATTATTGTGCTACAGTTAGGTAGTATTCTGCTATCCATGTCTGAATTTTTACAATCAGTCCTGTTGCACAATCTGTATCCCTTCAGCAACAATTCCCCCCAAATCTGCAGTATTTCTATCTCTTGATGGCCTCTATTCTTAACTGAAATTCTCCAAGTTCATTCATTAATGTTAGCTTATATCAATGAGACTATACAGTTTTTGTCCTTTTGTTTCTGGCTAATCTCACTCAGCATAATGTCCTCAAGGCCCATCCATGCTGTTATATGCCTCATGACTTTATGCTGTCTTACAGCTGCGTAATATTCCATTATATATATATGTGTGTGTATATATACCACAACTTGTTTAGTCACTTGTGTGTTGATGGACATTTGGGCTGTCTCCATCTCTTGGCAATGTTAAATAACGCTGCTATAAAATTGGTGTGCAAATGTCCATTTTGTCCCTGGCCTCATGTCCTCTGAATAGATACCTTGCAATGGTATTGCCAGCTTATATGGCAATTCCATACTTAGCTTCCTGAGGAACCCCCAAACTGCCTTCCACAGTGGTTGTAGCATTTGACATTCCCACCAACAGTGGATAAGTGTGCCTCTTTCCCCACATCCTCTCCAGCACTTGTTGCTTTCCATTTTATTGATAATGGATTTCTGGTGGGTGTGAGATGATGTCTCATTGTGGTTCTGATTTGTGTTTTCCTAATAGCCAGGGAAGTTGAGATTCTTCTCAAGTGCCTTTTAGCCATTTGTATTTCTTCTTCTGAGAAGTGTCTGTTCATGTGTTTTGGCCATTTTGTAATTGGGTTGTTTGTCTTTTTGTTGTTCAGTTGAACAATCTCTTCATATATTCTGGAAACTAGACCCTTATCTGAGATAGCATTTCCAAATATTGTCTCTGATTGTGTAGGCTGTCTTTTTACTTTCTTGACAAAGTTCTTTGATGCATAAAAGTGTTTAATTTTGAGGAGTTCCCATTTATCTATTTCTTTCTTCAATGCTCATGCTTTGAGTGTAAGATCTAGGAAACCGCCTCTTATTATAGGATTTATAAGACATTTCCCTACATTTTCTTCTAAAAGTTTTATGGTCTTAGATCTAATGTTTAGTTCCTTGTTCCATTTGAGTTGATTTTTGTGTAGGGTGTGAGATATGGATCCTCTTTCATTCTTCTGCATGTGGATATCCAGTTCTCCAGGCACCATTTATTAAAGAGACCATTCTGTCCCAGGTGAGTTGGCTTGACTTCCTTATCAAAGATCAATTGTCCATAGATAAGAGGGTCTATATCTGAGCACTCTTTTCAATTCCATTGGTCAGTATATCTATCTTTATGCCAGTACCATGCTGTTTTGAACACTATAGCTTCATACTACGCCTTAAAGTCAGGTAGTGTGAGACTTCCGACTTCATTTTTCTTTCTCAGGATATTTTTAGCTATTTGGGGCACCCTGTCCCTCCAGATATATTTGGTTATTGGTTTTTCTATTTCTGAAAAGTAAGTTTTTGGGATTTTAACTTAGATGCATTGAATCTATACATCAATTTAGGTAGAATCAACATCTTAACTATATTTGGTCTTCTAATCCATGTGTACGATATGCCCTTCCATTTATTTAGGTCTTCTATGATTTCTTTAGCAATTTCTTGTAGTTTTCTTTGTCTAGGTCTTTTGTATCCTTAGTTAAATTTATTCCTAAATATTTTATTGCAATTGTAAATGGAATTTTTTTCTTGATTCCCCCTCACATTGCTCATTACTAGTGTAAAGAAACACTACAGATTTTTGAGTGTTGATCTTGTAACCTGCCACTTTGCTGTACTTATATATTAGTTCTAGTACTTTTGCTGTGGATTTTTTGGAGTTTTCAAAATGTAGTATCATATCATCTGCAAACAGTGAGAGTTTTGCTTCTTCTTTCCAGTTTTGATGCCTTGTATTTTTTTCTTGTCTAATTGCTCTGGCTAGAGCTTCCAACACAATGTTGAATAACAATGGTGACAGTGGACATCCTTGTCTTGTTCTGGATCTTAGGGAGAAAGTTTTCAGTTTTTCCCATTGAGGTTGATATTAGCTGTGGGTTTTTCATATATTCCCTTTTTCATGCTGAGGAAGTTCCCTTGTATTCCTATCCTTTGAAGTGTTTTCAACAAGAAAGAATGTTAAATTTTGTCAAATGCCTTTTCCACATCAATTGAAATGATCATGTTGTTTTCTGCTTTGATTTGTTGATATGGTGTATTACATTAATTGATTTCCTTATGTTGAGCCATCCTTGCATACCTGGGATGAATCCTACTTGGTAATGGTGTATAATTCTTTTAATGTGCTGCTGGATTTGATTTGCAAGAATTTTGTTGAGGATTTTTGCATTTATATTCATTAGAGAGTTGGTCTGTAATTTTCTTTTCATGTAATATCTTTGTCTGGCTTTGGTATGAGGGTGATGTTGGCTTCATAGAATGAGTTAATGAATTAATTGTTCAACTCCTGTATCTCAATTGAATTGTTGGTTTGTTCCTTTCCCTGGGCCATATCTTCAATTTTCCTGGTATGATTCATGATTTTTTGCTGGTGTCTAGACATTTAATTTCCTTAAGTAGTTTATTCTGGAGATTGTTTCCACTTTTTTACCTAGGATTTTCTTGCTGGATGACTTTGTTGTCTATCTGTTCTTTGACATTCAGTTCAGCTTATTTTAGACCTCTAAGCTTAGATTTTGTTTAACAGATCAGAATTTTTCATTTCTTCTTTTCTTGTTTCTTGCCCTGCATGTATGGGGCTTTTCCCCCTTAGGAGGATCTACTTTGGGATTATAGATCCCAGTCAGATTTTCCAGACCAGACTGGTGTCCTCTCAGGAGGAAAGAGTCACCTGCATCAGTTTTCCTTGAGGATGAGAACCAGCATCCTAGACTTTCCTATGAAGCCTCTAGACTCTGTGTTTTTCCTTCTTGCCCTGTATGTGGCGCTTTTCTGCCTGCTGGTTCTGCCAGCATAAAGTGATGGGGTACCTTTAACTTCAGCAGACTCTCCCTGCTGGGGGCATGATTGAGACAGAGGAGAGGTTGTAGGCTGGCTTTAATTGCTTCTGTTTTCCAGACCCTGGAGTCTGAATTTCTTGAGGGAGGGATTCCACTTGAGCTGGTCCCCACCCCTCTCCTGGTGAAGGCACAGCCTCCAAGAAATTATTTCCTTTCACCTGACCAGCCTCCTTGTCTCTCAGACAAGCTTATTTCCATCCTTGCCTGGGGCAGTGGGAGCCTGAGAAGCCTTGCAGTTGTATGCAAACAGCAGTCAAGCCATAGAAACACAGCCACAAAA
>PVIY010041328.1:0-21713 GCA_004026745.1 Myrmecophaga tridactyla
AGCCGCCATCTTGGCCCCCTGACTCTAGGATTTGCTAATATTTTTTTGAGAATTTTTGCATCTATGTTCATTAGGGAGATTGGCCTGTAGTTTTGCTTTCTTACAGCATCTTTACCTGGTTTGGTATTAAATTGTTATTAGCTTCATAAAATGAGTTAGGTAGGGTTCCTTTTTCCTGAATTTTTTGGAAAAGTTTGAGCAGGATTGGTGTTAGTTCTTTTTGGAATGTTTGATAAAATTCCCCTGTGAAGCTGTTCTGGTTTGCTAGCTGCCAGAATGCAATATACCAGAAATGGAATGGCTTTTAAAAGGGAGAATTTAATGAGTTGCTGGTTTACAGTTCTAAGGCTGAGAAAATGTCCCAATTAAAACAAGTCTATAGAAATGACCAATCAAAGGCATCCAGGGAAAGATACCATGGTTCAAGAAGGCCAATGAAGTTCAGGGTTTCTCTCTCATCTGGAAAGGCACATGGCGAACACAGTCACAGTTTCTCTCAGCTGGAAGGGCACATAATGAACATGGCATCATCTGCTAGCTTCCTCTCCTGGCTTCCAGTTTCATGAAGCTCCCCGGGAGGCGTTTTTCTTCTTCATCTCCAAAGGCTGCTCGCTGGTGGACTCTCTGCTTCATAATGTTGCTCTTTCTGAATCTCTCATTCTCCAAAATGTTTCCTCTTTTATAGGACTTCAGAAACTAATCAAGACCCACTCAAATGGGTGGAGACATGTCATCCACTAATCCAGTTTAACAACCACTCTTGACTAAATCACATCAACCAGGGAGATGATCCAATCACAGTTTCAAACATACAGTATTGAATAGAAATTATTCTACCTTTATGAAATGGGATTTATATTAAAACATGGCTTTTCTTAGGGGGCATACTTCCTTTCAAACCAGCACAGAAGCCATCTGGCCCTGGACTTTTCTTTGTAGGAATATTTTTGATGACTGATTGAATCTCATTACTTGTCTTTGGTTTGTTGAGATCTCCTATTTTTTCCTGAGTCAGTGTAGCTTGTTTGTGTGCTTCAGGAATTTTTTCATTTCATCTAAGTTGTCTAGTTTGTTGGCATATAGTTGTTCATAGTATCCTCTTATGATTTATTTCTTCAGGGTCTGTGGTAATGCACTCCTCATTTTTTATTTTATTTGCATTCTCTTTTTTCCTTTGTCAGTCTTGCTAGTGGCCCATCAATTTTATTGATTTTTCTCAAAGAACTAACTCTTGGTTTTGATTCTTTCTATTGTTCATTGGTTCTCCCATTCATTTAACTCTGCTTTAATCTTTGTTATTTCTCTTCTTGTATTTGCTTTAGGGTTAGTTTGCTGTTCTTTCTCAAGTTCCTCCAGGGGAGCAGTTAAGTCCTCGATTTTTGCTCTTCTTGTTTTTTAATATAGACATTTAGGGCAATAAATTTTCCTCTCAGCACAGCCTTTGCCGCATCCGATATGTTCTTTTTTAAATTTATTTATTTTATTTATTTTCATTTATTTTTATTACATGGGCAGGCACCGGGAATTGAACCCTGGTCCTCTGGCATGGCAGGCAAGCATTCTTGCCTGCTGAGCCACTGTGGCTCGCCCCTGATATGTTCTTATAAGTTGTATTCTCATTTTCATTCATCTCCAAATAGCTACTGATTTCCCTAGCAGTTTCTTCTTTGACCCATTGGTTGTTTAAAATTGAATCATTTAACCTCCATATATTTATGAATGCTCTCGTTTTTTGATGATTATTGAGATCCAGTGTCATTCCATTGTGATCAGAGAAAGTGCTTTGAATAATTTCAATGTTTTTAGATTTATAAAGACCTGTTTTGTATCCCAGCGTATGATCTATCCTGGAGAATGTTCCATGGGCACTAAAGAAGAGTGTATGTCCTTGTATATTTTTGGGTGAAATGACTTATATATGTCTGTTAGGTTTAATTCATTTATCAAGTTGTTTAACTTCTCTGTTTCCTTGTGTCTTCTGTCTGGTTGTTCTATCTACAGGGGATAGTGGTGTATTGAAGTCTTCTACTATTATTGTTGAAAAATCTATTGCTTCTTTCAGTTTTGCCAATGTCTGTCTCATGTACTTTGGAGCTCCTTGATTGGCAGCATATACATTTATGATTGTTATATCTTCTTGGTGAATTGCCCCTTTAATTAATACATAGTGTCCTTCTTTGTCCCTTATGAAGTCTTTACCTTTAAAATCTGTTTTGTTTGATGTTAATATAGCTCCTCCTGCTTTCTTTTGGTTACAACTTATGTGGAAAATCTTTTTCTATCTTTTCACTTTCAATCTATTTGTATCCTTGTGTCTAAGATGAGTGTCTTGTAAGCAGCATATAGCTGGATTATATTTCTTAATCCATTCTTCCAATCTGTATCTTTTAATTGGTAAACTTAATCCATGAACATTCAAAGTTATTACTGAAAAGGTGTTTCTTGAATCCACCATCTTACCTTTTTTATTTTATTGGTCAAATCTGTATATTCTTTTCCCTCTTTCTCTTTTTATCCTTTAAGTTACCCTTACTAGTACTCTTCAACTCTGTGCCCTCCTGCGGACCTCCCTTTCCTTTTTTTTTCCAACTGGCAAAACTCCCTTTAGTATTTCTTGTAGGGTCAATCTCTTGTTGACACATTCTTCAGGATTTGTCTGTGAAAATTTTAATCTCTCCCTCAGTTTGTCTGGATACAGAATTCTTGACTGGAAGCCTTTCACTTTCAGGATCTTAAATATATCATACCACTGCCTTCACACCTCTGTGGTGCCAGTTGAGTAGTCTGAACTCAGTCTTATGTGGTTTTCCTTGTATGTAGTCAATTGTTTTTCTCTTGCCACTTCAGTATTTTCTGCTTCTCTTCAACATTTGACAGACTGTTTAGTATGTGTCTGGGAGTAGGCCTGTTTGGATTTATTCTGTTTGGAGTTCACTGGGCTTCTTTGTCTTGTATATTTATATCATTTATAAGGGTTGGGAAATTTCCTCCCATTATATCCTCAAGTACTCTCCCTAGCCCTTTACTCCTCTCTTTTTCTGGGACATCAATGATTCTTATATTTGTGTGCTTTGTTTTCGCTATCATTTCCCTGAGATCCAATTCAGAATTTTCACTCTTTTTTTGCCATTTGCTGTTTTGAGTGTTCAAAATCAGTTATCTTGTCCTCTACATCACTTATTCTTTCTTCTATCTCTTCAAATCTGCTATTGTATCCCTCTAGTATGTTTTTTATTTGATCAACAGAGTCTTTAATCTCTGTGATATCTATTTTTCTATTTATTCTTTCAAATTCCTCTTTATGCTCTTCTACTGTCTTCTTGTTCTCTTTTATGTCATTAGCTATCCACCTTATTTTATTAAGGGGAGTTATATGAACATCTTTGATTAGTTGTTCCAACGTCTGTGTCTCCTCTGGTGTTTTAATTTTGTTGCTAAGCTGGGCTATATCTGTCTGCGTTGTGATATGCTTAATGATCTTCTGCTGTTTTCATCACATGTAAATATCTTGACTGATTTATTTTGGGAGTTGATATCCTTCAGTTGTCTAAAGCCCTGTGTTTGTGGGGTGGATGTGTAGTAGGATGCAGGGTACAGTGCAGGGCACAACAGTGTGGTGATTCATTGCAGGGCAGGTATTGGTTGGGGATGTTACCCTGGTGCTTGTGAGTGTGGGTGCCCAGCGGCCAAGGAGGATTAGCTGTATGCGTGACTAGGTCTGGGAGGTGTAACCCTGGTGTGCACTGGTGTAGGGTGTGGGGCCCTTTGTGCACATGTGCAGAGCTATGGCAGCGGGTTGGCATTATGCCTTCATTGGCTTGGGGCAAATGTGACCCAGTTGCGTAGGTCAGCACTTTCTCAGAGCTGGGAAGTGTGGCTGAGGGCCATGTACATGCATGGGTGTAGGAGTACTGTAAACAGATGTTCCCAGAGCTGAAGGATGTGATTGGGGGCCATGTGCATATATGAGTCTTGCCATAAACTAATATTCCCAGAGCTGAAGGACGAGATTGGGGTCCGTGCGCATGCACAGGTCTAGGAGTGCCATAAACTAATGTTTTCAGAACTGAGGGGCATGACTGGGGTCTGAGCACATGCACAGGTCTAGGAGTGCTGTAAACTGAAGATCAGAGCTGGGGGGAGAATGTGCGGGTGTAGCCTGGGAATGGAGGTATGCACCCACAGCCTTTATGTCCTGGTGACAGTCTGCAGGGAGCAGGGAAGGGGAGGTAGTGCTCTGGAGGGGTGCAGGAAAGGTGGGTTGGGCTGTACTTGAGGTGGGGTTGTGGGGCGGGTATGTGTGCTGGGGGTTGGTGGGGCAGGGGTGTTTGGAGCACAGGGAGTGGGGGTGGGTGATGGGGTTCAGGGGTGTGGGTTGAGTTGTGGATCACGGGTCTGCACTGATGAAGGTAGCACTTTCAAGGAATGTGGCTTGTCTTACTTCCTAGTCCCTGTCTCCCAGTCTGTGCACCCTTGTGGGTTCCATGCTTCCCTGTTAGGCTCCAGTTTTCTGCTTCTCAGTTCCTCAGCTTTTGCAACTGTGGCTGCCCTACGTGGTGCAGAAGGCTCTCCCAGGTCAGTTGTGCTCTTGAATTGCCATCTCCTATCCCTTTTCTAACTTCTTCTTGGAGCAGGGCTGAACTTGATGTACCCTATTTGGCCATCTTCCTAGAACTTCTTTTCCATCATTTTTATTCCTTCATTATGACTGTCTTACACTATGCTCTGATACAGTATATTCTAACTAGAATATAAACTCTTTGAAGCTAAGAGTTGTGATTTTCTATTTATGACAGTATTCACTAACAACAATATACTGACTGACATTAACAAAGTCACTACAGATTCAAATTCTTCCACATACTGACTGAGGTAACAAATGACCAAATAACCAAATGCCAGATTCTTTGAAATCTAGGTAATCAAGGTTATAAAAAAATTCATTTCTATTTCTACTAAACTTAACTGATTTCTTAAATAGAATATGTTTGAAGCATTAATACTGCAATAGTTTAATTTGTCCCAAGCCTAAATTCAGGAAAAACTTTTCCATATTTCTCAAAGATCTTTCATTTTACTTACTGCACTTTGATAATTACATTTTATTCATTTACTCCTTTCCCAGTGCTATTTATATTTTAATAATGCTAATTGATTACTACAGTCACCATTGCAAAGGTACTATTGGAAAAAACTAATATTAACAAACAGTCTATTCTATAGCGTTTTTATGCTTACCATTTCTAATATTCAGTCCCAATACAAAATAAATAAATAAATAAAAGAATTCTAAACCACACCTCCCCATATCTTCCTGTTCCTCCTGTGCCTCACCCTCCCCCAAACCTGCTTTAGGTGATTGGGCCTTAGGGCAGGGATAGGTTGCCTAGACAGGAAGATACCAGGCTTGTTCAGTTTAGATTTGAAAGTTTTAGGTGAGGGCCATGGAATTTTATTCTCTTAACTGTTTTTAATTATTAGATCTATTTTACAAAAAGCTATGACCAGGACAATTGGAAAAGGTCTTTGCTTTTTCCAGAAGGAGCACTCTGGCAGTTTTCTGCTGCCTTAAGGAAATTCCAAGAGCAGTTTCTTTCTAATGTCCTGGTTTATTTACAGTAATTACAAAACTAAGGTTTTTGAATCCTGCCCTTCAGAGAGTTTTTTTCTTTTTACTCTTCTACTTCAGAAATACCAATTTATGTATTTATATCAGGCACCTAATTATTTCTAAGCAGTTCCAATACAACTCTTTAGGAATTTTCTTATTAATTTGCTATTATCATCTGGAGGTATGAGAATATACATTGAAAATGCGTACAGACAAAAGTAGAAAATTAGTTACACACAAAAAAGGCAGAAACAAATATTTTTGAGTGGGACAAGAAAAGGATTGAATATATTATCTCATCGCATTTCTACCTTTTTGCAGAACAATTCTAACTGTAATAGCTTTAACTTTAACTATAATGGTAGTATTTTCATTTTAAATCATATTGAGGCCAGATTATGTTTCAAAAACAAAACCTTTTTTATAGAATCCTGTTCTAGTTTACTAGCTGCCAGAATGCAATATACCAGGAATGGAATGGTTTTTAAAAAGGGGAATTTAATAAGTTGCTAGTTTACAGCTCTAAGGCCGAGAAAATGTCCCAATTAAAACAAGTCTATAGAAATGTCCAATCAAAGGCATCCATCCAGAGAAAGATACCTTGGTTCAAGAAGGCCGATGAAGTTCAGGGTCTCTCTCTCAAGTGAGAAGGCACATGGTGAACACAGGTTTTATCTCTCAGCTGGAAGGGCACATGGTGAACATGGCATCATCTGCTAGCTTTCTCTCCTGGCTTCCTGTTTCATGAAGCTCCCCAGGAGGCATTTTCCTTCTTCATCTCCAAAGGTTGCTGGCTGGTGGACTCTGCTTCGTGGTGCTATAGCATTCTTTGCTCTCTCTGAGTCTCTCTCATTCTCCAAAATGTTTCCTCTTTTATAGGATTCCAGAAACTTATCAAGACCCACCCAAATGGGTAGAGACAAGGCTCTACCTAATCCATCTTAACAACCACTCTTTTTTGAAAATTATTTTTTAAAATACCAAAAAAACCCCCACCAAACAAATGCAAACATTCATAATTTTTTATCATTCCATTCTACTTATATAATCAGTAATTCCCAATATCATCACATGTTGCATATTCATCATCATGATCATTTCTTGGAACATTTGCATCAATTCAGAAAAAGAAATAAAAAATATATAATCTGGCCTCAATATGATTTAAAATGAAAATACTACCATTATAGTTGAAATTAAAGCTATTACAGTTAGAATTGTTCTGCAAAAAGGTAGAAATGGGATGAGATAACATATTCAATCCTTTTCTTGTCTCACTCAAAAATATTTCTGTTTCTGCCTTTTTTTTGTGTAACTAATTTTCTACCCACCCTCCCCCTCACTGATCACCAGTATTTCACTCTAAATTTATTTTAACATTTGTTCCCTCTATTATTCATCTTTATTCCATATGTTTTACTCATCTGTTGATAAAGTAGATAAAAGGAGCACCAGACACAAGGTTTTCACCATCACACAGTCACATTGTGAAAGCTATATCATTATACATTCATCTTTAAGAAACATGGCTACTGGAACACAGCTCTACATTTTCAGGCAGTTCCCTCCAGCCTCTCCATTACATCTTGATAACAAGGTGATATCTGTTTAATGCATAAGAATAACTCCAAGATAACCTCTTGACTCTGTTTGGAATCTCTCAGCCATTGACACTTATTTTTGTCTCATTTCACTCTTCCCCCTTTTGGTCAAGAAGATTTTCTCAGTCCCCTGATGCTGAGTCTCAGCTCATTCTAGGGTTTTTCTCAATCCCTTGATGCTGAGTCTCAGCTCATTCCAGGATTTCTGTCCCACATTGCCAGGAAGGTCCACACCCCTGGGAGTCATGTCCCACATAGACAGGGGGAGGGCGGTGAGTTTTCTTGTGTTGGCTGGAGAGAGAGGCCACATTTGAGCAACAAAAGAGGTTCTCTTCAGGGTGACTCTTAGGCCTAATTTTAATTTTAAGTAGGCTTGTCTATCCTTTGTGGGGTTAAGTTTCATATGAACAAAGCCCAAGATTGGGGGCTCAGCCTACAGCTTTGATTGTCTGCACTGCTTGTAAGAATATCAAGAATTCAACTTGGGGAAGTTGAATTTTCCCCCTTTCTCACCATTCCCCGAAGGGGACTTTGCAAATACTTTTTTATTCACTTTAGTAACCATTCTTGATTAAATCACATCTCCAGGGAGATGATCTAATTACAGTTTCAAACATACAATGCTGAATAGGGATTAGAAGAAGCAGCTGCCTTTACAAAATGGGATTAGGATTAAAGCATGGCTTTTCTAGGGTACATACATCATTTCAAACCAACACAACTCCTAACCAAAATCTTTTCAACTTTCAATACAGCCCAAGGTTCCCTTTTTAAAAGAATTTCCATAATCAGTAATCAATTAGGAACATTTGACCAATACAAATGCAGGAACACACCAATTAATAGACTTAATACACCAGCCAACAAACAGGCATTAAATGCTTAACACTCCAATTAACAATTAAACAAACATCAAATCTTACTATAACCAAGTAGCACACCAACTAGAATTTAGAGAGGCTTACTTAACTTCATTAAATATCAATTAATTATTGGATTACTCATTTTTTAGGAGTATAGTCAACAGAAAATTTAGGCCAGGGCTTCAATCCCTGTACAGAACACACACCAAACATATCACTTAACAATTAAGCAGACATAAAACACTTATCACCACCAATTTAACAATTAACCAATACCTGGGTAACACATCAGCTAACACTTAAACAGTCCTACTTGATTTCATTAAACACCAGTTAATTGTTGGATTAGCTCAGGACTTCAAACCTTGTATAGTACTGTACCCAAATCAGAAGGTGTAGAGGTCAGATCAAAGGGGATTGTTCTGGAAGCATGACTCAGGCCTAGGTGAAGGGGACTCAAACTGCCTATCCACTATTTGATCCACTTTTACCCTGATGACCCATTCACCAAGTCTGGACATGGAACTGGAAACAGTTTCTCTCTTTGTAGCTTTCTTTTTTTTTTAGATCTCTTAAATATTTTTATTGATTAAACAACATACAAACACAAAAAATTCTCAACATACAAACATTCCATACATGGTGTACAATCAATAGCTCACAATATCATCACATAGTTGTATATTCATCACCATGATCACTTAAAATTTTTTTTTATTAATTTAAAAAAATAACAAGAAAGAAACACAAACATTCTGAATATATGCTCATTCCGTTCTACATATATCATGATCATTTCTTAGAACATTTGCATCAGTTCAGGAAAAGAAATAACAAGAAAACAGAAAAAAACTCATATATACCATTCCCCTTACCCTGCCCTTTCATTGATCACTAACATTTCAATCTAAATTTACTTTAACATTTGTTCCCCCTATTATTTATTTTTATTCCATATGTTTTACTCATCTGTTGATAAAGTCGATAAAAGGAGCATCAGACACAAGGTTTTCACAATCACACAGTCACATTGTGAAAGCTATATCATTATACATTCATCTTTAAGAAACATGGCTACTGGAACACAGTTTGTAGCTTTCTTAAGGTGCCCAAAGTCTCCGGAGTGCCAACAGAACAGAGAAAATCCAGTTGCTGAGCCTCTAGACTAAATTCAGTCCAGCAGCTGCAAAGGGCTTGGTTACCTGGATTACCTGCTCTACTGGGGCTCCAGAGATTCAGGCATTCATGCCATCTGGTTTTCTAAATTGTCATCGGACAAAGACTGGATTCTTTTGCCTGACATGTTCAATAACCAATTCCTGAGACACTGGGGTTTCTAAGAGGGAAAGAATTTCTATACATGTAGTAGGAGAGCAGGTGGCCTACCAGCCCCAAACCTGTCTTGAGTACCATGCTGCTTTGACCACTGTGGCTTTATAGTAAGCTTTAAAGTCAGGAAGTGATAGTCCTCCCAGTTCACTCTTTTTTTTTAATGTATCTTTAGCTATTCAGGGTCTCTTCCATTCCATATAAATTTGATAACCAGCTTTTCCTAGTCTTCAAAATAGGTTGTTGGGATTTTGATTGGTATTGCATTGAATTTGTAGATCAGTTTGGGTAGAATTGACATCTTGACAATATTCAGTCTTCTTATCCATGAGCATGGAATATCTTTCCATGTATTTAGATCATTTTTTATTTCTTCTAGCATTATTATTATTATTTTTTTGTAATTTTCTGTGTATAAGTCCTTGACATCCTGGTTAGGCTTTTTTCTAGATACCTGATTCTTCTGGTCACTGTTGTGACTGGAATTTCTTCCTTAGTTGGCACCTCAGGTAGGTCATTGCTTGTGTATAGAAACATTACTGATTTTTGTACACTAATCTTGTATCCTGCCACTTTGCTGAATTTGTCTATTAGCTCAAGTATTTTGCTGTAGATTTCTCAGAGTTTTCTAAGTATAGGATCATGTTATCTGCAAATAATTAAAGTTTTACTTCTTCCTTTCCTATTTGGATACCTTTTATTTATTTTTCCTATCTAATCACTCCAGCTAGTACTTCTAATACAATGTTGAAAAATAGTGGTGACAATGGGCATCCTTGTCTCATTCCCGATCTCAAAGGAAATGCTTTCAATTTCTCACCATTAAGTAAGATGCTGGGTATGGGTTTTTCATGTATGCCCTTTATGATATTGAGAAAGTTTTCCTTCGATTCCCAATTTTTGAATTGTTTTTATCAGGAAAGAATGCTGGATTTTGCCAAAAGCTTTTTCAGCATCAATCGATAAGATCAAGTGATTTTTCCCTTTTGATTCGTTAAAGTGCTGTATTATGTTGGTTGATTATGTTAAAACACCCTTGCAGTCCTGTTATGAATTCCACTAGATCATAATGTATAATTCTTTTAATGTGACATTGGGTATGATTTGCTAGTATTTTGTTGAGAATTTTCACATCTATATTCATTAGGGAGATTGGTCTGCAGTCTTCTTGTATTGTTTCTATCTGATTTTAGTATTAGACTGATGTTTGCTTCATAAAATGAGTTAGGTAGCATTCCTTTTTTTCTCAATCTTTTGGAAGAGTTTGAGCAATTTGGGCATTAGTTATTTTTGAAGTGTTTGATAAAATTCTCTGTGAAGCCATCTGGTCCTGGACTTTTTTTGTGGGGAGCTTTTTGATGACTGATTGGATCTCTTGTAATTGGTTTGTTGAGATCTTCTACTTCTTTTTGAGTCAGTATAGGTAATTCATGTGTTTCTAGGAATTTGTCCATTTCATCTAAGTTGTCTAGTTTGTTGGCATATAGTTGTTCATAATATTCTCTTATGATTTTTTAAAAATTTCTTCATGATCTGTGGTAACGACCCCTCTCTTATTTCTGATTTTATTTATTTGTTTTCTCTCTTTTTTTCTTCATTAGTCTAGCTAGGGGACCATCAATTTTATTGGTTTTCTCAAAGAACCAACTTTTAGTTTTGTTGATTCTTTCTATTGTTTGTTATTACCCAGCTTGTTTATTTCTTCTTTAGTCTTTATTATGTTTCTTCTTTTATTCGCTTTGAAGTTAGTTTGCTATTCTTTCTCTAAATTCTCCAGGGGAGCAGTTAAATCCTCAAGTTTTGCTCATTCTTTTTTTTTTTTTAATTCTCATTTTTTATTGTAGGCATTTAGGGCAATAAATTTTCCTCCCAGCACTGCCTTTGCCACATCCCATAAGTTTTGATATGTTGTATTCTCATTTTCACTCATCTCCAGATATTTACTGATTTCTCTAGCAATTTTTTTTTGACCCACTGATTATTTAAAAGTGTGTTGTTTAATCCCCATACATTTGTGAAAGCTCTGGTTCTTTGGTGACTATTAATTTCCAGCTTTATTCCATTGTCAGATAAAGTGCTTTGGATAATTTCAATCTTATTAAATTTACAGAGACTCAGTCTGTGTTCCAGCATATGATCTATCCTGGAGAATGTTCCATGTGTGCTAGAGAAGAATGTATATCCCGGTGTTTTGGGATGTAATGTCTATTAGATTAAATTCATTTATCCCATTATTTACATTCTCTATTTCCTTGTTGATCCTCTGTGTTGTTGTTCTATCTATAGCAGAGAGTGGTGTATTGAAGTCTCCCACTATTACTGTTGATATATCTGTTTCTCCCCTCAGTTTTTCCAATATGTGCCTCATGTACTTTGAAGCTCCTTGATTGAGAGCATACACATTTATGATTGTTATTAGTTCCTGGTGAATTGTCCCCTTTATTATATATGTAGAGTCCATCTTTGTCTCTTATGATGTCTTTACATTTAAAGTCTATTTTTTCTGATATTAGTATAGCTACTCCTGGTTTCTTCTGTTCTCAGCTTTCATAGAAGATCTTTTTCATCCTTTCATTTCAATCTGTGTCCTTGAGTTTAAGATGTGTCTCTTGTAAACAGCATATAGATGGATTATGTTTTTTGATCCATTCTGTCAGTCTGTATCTTTTGATTGGTGAGTTTAGTTCATTAACATTCAAAGTAATTATTGTAAAAGTGGTTCTTGACTCTACGATCTTGTCCTTTAGTTTTTATTTGTCAGATCTATATATTATTTTCCTTCTTTCTCTCTCTTCCTTTAAATTGCCTTTACTCATGTTCTTCAATTCTGTGCCCTCCTCCAGACCTCCCTTTCCTGTCTTTTTTTTTTTTTATCAGTTGACAGGGCTCCCTTTAGTATTTTTGTAGGGCTGGTCTCTTGTTGACTATTCTCTCAAGCCTTCTTTTCTTTTAAGATTTTACTCTCTCCCTCAATTTTGAAGGATAACTTTGCTGGATAAAGAATTCTTGGTTGAAAGCCTTGCTCATTCAGGATCTTAAAAGTATCACACCACTGTCTTCTTTTTTTAAAATTTGCTTATTTTTTTAAAACATAGCAACATATAAACATGAACATTCTTATTATATGATCATTCCATTCTTGCTATATAATCAGTAACTCACAATATCATCACAGTTGTACATTCATCATCATGATCATTTTAGAACATTTGCATCAATTCAGAAAAAGAAATAAAAAGAAAAAAGAAAAAAACTCCTATATACCATATCCCTTACCCCTCCCTCTCATTGATTGCTAGTATTTCCATCTACCCAATATATTTTAGCCTTTGTTTTCCCTATTTTTTCTATACCCCTTATCATTCCCTTTCATTGATCACTAGCGTTTCAATCTACTAAATTTACTTTAACATGTGTTCTCCCTATTATTTATTTATTTTTAATCCATATGTTTTACTCATCTGTTGATAAGGTAGATAAAAGGAGCATTGGACACAAGGTTTTCACAATCACACGGTCACATTGCAAAAGCTATATCATTGTACAATCGTCTTCAAGAAACATGGCTAATGGAACATAGCTGTATATTTTTAGGCAGTTCCCTCCAGCCTCTCCATTACACCTTAATTAAAAAGGTGATATCTATACAATGCATAGGGATAACCTCTTGACTCTGTTTGGAATCTTTCAGCTATTGACACTTTATTTTTTGTCTCATTTCACTCTTCCCCCTTTTGGTCAAGAAGGTCTTCTCATTAGCTTGATGCTGAGTCCCAGCTCATTTTAGGATTTCTGTCCCACGTTGCCAGGAAGGTCCACACCCCTGGGAGTCATGTCCCTTGTAGAGAGGGTGAGGGCAGTGAGTTTGCTTGTCATGTTGGCTGAGAGATAGAGGCCATAACTAAGCAACAAAAGAGGTTCTCTGCGGGTGACTCTTAGGCCTGATTTTAAGTAGGCTTGACCTATCCTTTGTGGGGTTAAGTTTCATATGAACAACCCCCAAGACTGAAGGCTCAACCTTTTGCTTTGGTTGTCTCCACTGCTTGTGAGAATATCAGGAATTCTCCATATGGGGAAGTTGAATTTTCCCCCTTTCTCGCCATTCCCCCAAGGGAACTTTACAAATGCTTTTTTATTCACTGTTCAAATCACTGTGGCTTTTATTGGGGCATCACTCTGGAGAAACTGACAAAATCTTATGCCCTACTCAAGTTTCCATGTACTTATGGTGTTCAATGAAGCTGTCCATATAAGTTATATTAGCAAATGCACTAGTGAATTTATAAATTTTGTACCAAATAAACATTTTTTGCTTTAGTGTTACACATAAGTTAAAGTTTTAAAATATGAATTACCATCTATTTTCAACACCCTGTAATACCGACATTCCTTTGTTCTTCCTCATGCAAAAATATTTTTAAATTTGTACATTTAGTCACTATTATTGTACACTTTAGGCATTCCTAGATTATACCATCTCAGTCTTTATCATCTATCTTTCCTTCTGATTTCATTTGTGTCCACAGCCCTCCTCCCTCTATCGTTCTCACATACAGCTTCATTCAGTGTACTAACATTATTGTATTACAATTTGGTAGTATTGTACTATCTATTTCTGAGTTATTACAGTCAGTCCTTTTGTACAATCTGTATCCCTTCAGCTCCAATTGGGCTGTTTTTATATCTATCCTGTTTTTATCTCCTGATGGTCTCTGTTCTTAGCTGAAATTCTCCAAGTTCATTTATTAATGTTAGTTCATATCAGTGAGGCCATACAGTATTTGTCCTTTTGTTTCTAGCTAATCTCACTCAGCATAATGTCCTTAAGGTCCATCCATGTTGTTACATACTTCATAACTTTATTCTGTCTTACAGCTGCATAATATTCCATCATATGTATATACCCAGCTTGCTTAGCCACTCCTCTGTTGATGGACATTTGGGCTGTTTACATCAATTGGCAATTGTAAATAATGCTGCTATAAACACTGATGTGCAAATGTACGTTTGTGCCCTTGCCCTCATGTCCTCTGAGTAGATACCTAGCAATGGTATCTGGATCATATGGCAATTCAATACTTAGCTTCCTGAGTAACTGCCACACTGCCTTCCACAGTGGTTGTACCATTTTACGTTCCCACCAACAGTGAATAAATGTGTCTCTTTCTCCACATACTCTCCAGCACTTGTCATTTTCTGTTTTATTGAGAATGGCCAATCTGGTGGATGTGAGATGATATCTCATTGTGGTTTTGATTTGCATTCCCCTAATAGCCAGGGAAGTTATGCATCTCTTCATGTGCCTTTTGGCCATTTGTATTTCCTCTTCTGAGAAGTGACTGTTCATGTCTTTTGCCCATTTTGTAATTGGATTGTCTGTTTTTTTGTTGTTGAGTTGAACAATCTGTTTATATATTCTGGATACTAGGCCTTTATCTGACATATCATTTCCAAATATTGTCTCCCATTGTGTAGGCTGTCTTTTTACTTTCTTGACAAAGTTCTGTGATGCACAAAAGTGTTTAATTTTGAGGAGTTCCCATTTATTTATTTATTTATTCAATGCTCGTGCTTTGGGTGTAAAATCTAGGAAATCACCTCCTATTTTAAGGCATTTCCCTATATTTTCTTCTAAAAGTTTTATGGCCTTAGATATAAAGTTTAGGTCTTTGATCCATTTTGAGTTAATTTTTGAATAGGGTGTGAGATATGGATCCTCTTTCATTCTTTTCCATGTGGATATCCAGTTCTCTAGGCACCATTTGTTGAAGAGACTGTTCTGTCCCAGGTGAGTTGGCTTAACTGCCTTATCAAAGATCAATTGTCCATAGATGAGAGGGTTTATATCTGCTAGAACTTCCAACACAATTTTGAATAGCAATGGTGATAGTGGACATCATTGTCTTGTTCCTGGTCTTAGGGGGGAAAGTTTCCAGGTTTTCCCCATTGAGGATGATGTCAGTGGTGGGCTTTTCATATATTCCCTTTATTATGTTGAGGAAGTTCCCTTCTATTCCTATCCTTTGAAGTGTTTTCAATAAGAAAGGATGTTGAATTTTGTCAGATGCCTTTTCTGCATCAATCAAGGTGATTGTGTGGTTTGTTGTATTACATTAATTGATCTTCTTATGTTGCATACCTGGATGAATTATACACCATAACCAATTAGGTGTATAATTATTTTAATGTAGTGCTGGGTTCGATTTGCAAAAATTTTGTTGAGGATTTTTGCATCTATATTCATTAGAAAGATTGGTCTGTAGTTTTCTTTCCTTGTAATATCTTTGTCTGGCTTTGTAATATTCTATGTTGGCTTCATAGAATGAGTTAGACAGCCTTCCCTTTTCTTTAATTGTTTTGAAGAGTTTGAGCAGGATTGGCACTAATTCTTTCTTGAATGTTTGGTAGAATTCACATGTGAAGCCATCTGGTCCTGGACTTTCCTTTTTTGGGAACTTCTTAATGACTAACTCAATTTCTTTACTTGTGATTGGTTTGTTGACATCGTCTATTTGTTCTCGAGTCAATGTTGGTTGTTCATGCCTTTCTAGGAAGTTGTCACTTCATCCACATTTTCTAGTTTATTAGCAAAAGTTGCTTATAGTATCCACTCATTATGTCCTTTATTTCTGTGGGTGAGTGGTTATGTCTCCTCTTCCATTTCTGATTTTATCGATTTGCATCCTCTCTCTTCTTCTTTTTGTCAACCTCGCTAAGGGTCCATCAATCTTATTGATTTTCTCATAGAACCAACTTCTGGTGTGTTGATTTTTCTCGATTGTTTTCATGGTCTCAATTTCATTTATTTCTGCTCTAATCTTCATTATTTCTTTCCTTTTGTTTGCTTTGGGGTTAGTTTGCTGTTCTTTCTCTAGTTCTTCCAAGTGGACAGTTAATTCCTCCATTTTTGCTCTTTCTTCTTTTTTGATATAGGCATTTAGGGCACTAAATTTCCCTCTTAGCACTGCCTCTGCTGCATCCCATAAATTTTGATATGTTGTGTTTTCATTTTCACTTGCCTCGAGATATTTACTGATTTCTCTCGTAATTTCCTCCTTGACCCACTGGTTGTTTAAGAGTATGTTGTTCAGCCTCCATATATTTGTGAATTTTCTGGCACTCTGCCTATTATTGATTTCCAATTTCATTCCTTTATGATCTGAGAAAGTGTTTTGTATGATTCCAATCTTTTTAAATTTATTAAGACTTGCTTTGTGACCCAGCATATGGTCTATCCTCAAGAATGATCCATGAGCACTTGATAAAAAGGTGTATCCTGCATGTGGGGTGTAATGTTCTATAAATGTCTGTTACTTCTAGCTTGTATTTTATTATTCAAATTTTCTGTTTCTTTATTGATCCTCTGTCTTGATGTTCTGTCCATTGATAAGAGTGGGGAATTGAAGGCTCCAACTTTTATGGTATATGTGTCTATTTCTCTTTTCAGTGTTTGCCTCATGTATTTTGGAGCACTCCAGCTCGATGCATAAATATTTATGATTATTATGTCTTCTTGTTGTGTTGTTCCTTTTATTAATACATAGTGTTCTTCTTTATTCTTTTAATTGTTTTACATATGAGCTCTAATTTGCTAGATATTAGTATCGGCTCCCCCTGCTGTTTTCTGATTGTTGTTTGTGTGAAATATCTTTTCCCAACCTTTCACTTTCAACCTATGTTTATCCTTGGGTCTAAGATGCATCTCCTGTAGACAGCATATTGATGAATCTTCTTTTTTCATCCATTCTGCAAGTCTATGTCTTTTGATTGGGGAGTTTAATCCATTAACATTTAGTTTTATTACTGTAAGGGCAGTACGTTCTCCTACCATTTTGCCTTTTGGATTTTATATGTCATATCTAATTTTTCTTCTTTTTACCTTTACTGATAGTATTCTACACTCTTCTCTACACCTCTCTCTCTTGTCTTTTCATATCTCTCTCTAGTGCTCCCTTTAGTGTTTCTTGCAGAACTGGTCTCTTGGTCATAAATTCTCCCAGTGATTTTTTTTTGTTTGAAAATGTTTTAATTTCCCCCTCAGTTTTGAAGGGCAATTTTCCTGGGTATAGAATTCTTGGTTGGCAGTTTTTTTTCTTTTAGTATCTTAAAAATATCATCCCACTGTCTTCTTGTTTCCAATGCTTCTGCTGAGAAATCTATGCATAGTCTTATTGGGCTTCACTGGTATGTGATGGATTGTTTTTCTCTTGCTGCTTTCAATATTCTCTCTTTCTCTTTGACATCTGACATTCTGATTAGTAAGTGTCTTGGAATACATCAAACAAGTAAGTGTTTGGGGTACACAGCATTTCTTGGATCTTAAGACTTAAAATCCAAGAAGATTTTAAGACTTAAGATCTTCTTGGATTTTAAGTCTTTCCTAAGAGTTGGGAAATTTCAGTGATAATTTCCTCCATTAGGTTTTCTCCTCCTTTTCCCTTCTCTTCTCGTTCTGGGACACCCAAAACACATATATTCATGTGTTTCATTTTGTCATTCAGTTCTCTGAGTTACTGCTAATATTTTTCCATTCTTTTCCCTGTATTTTCTTTTGTTTGTCAGATTTCATATGTCCTGTCCTCCAGTTCACTAATCCTATCTTCTCCCTCTTGAAATCTGACATTGTAGGTTTCCATTGTTTTTTTCATCTCTTCTACTATGTCTTTCATTCCCATAAATTCTGTGATTTGTTTTTTCAGTTTTCAATTATTCCTTCTTTTTGTTTGTTCCTTGCCTTCTTTATATCCTCACTCAATTCATTGATTTGATTTTTGATGAGATTTTCCACTTTTGTTTGAACATTCTGAATTAATTGTTTCAACTCCTGTATTTCATTTGAATTGTTGGCTTGTTCCTTTGACTGGGTCATATATTCAATTTTCCTAGTATGGTTCATTATATTTTGCTGGCATCTAGGCATTTAATTTCCTTAATTAGTTTATTCTAGAGACTGTTTCCACTTTTTTACCTAGGATTTTCTTGCTGGATGACTTTGTTGTCTATTTGTTCTTTGACATTCAGTTCAGCTTATTCTTTGGTTTTGTTTAACAGATCAGTTTTTCAGTTGTTTTCTTGTTTCTTGCCCTGCCTGTATAGTGCCTTTCCCCCACTTAGGATGGTCTACTTATAGACCCCAGTCAGATTTTCCCAGACCAAACTGGCCTCCTCTCAGAGGAAAGAGTCTCCTGAGTCAGTTTTCCATGAGTGTGAGACCTAGCAGGTTGAAAGACTTTCCTATGAAGCCTGTGGACTGTTTTTCCTATCCTGCCCAGTATGTGGTGTTTGTCTGCCTGCAGGTCCCATCAGCATAAGGTGATGTGGTACCTTTAACTTCAGCAGACTCTCCCTGCTGGGGGCATGGTTGAGACAGAGGAGAGTTTGTTGGCTGGCTTTAATCACTTCAGTTTTCCAGACCCTGGGGTTTGAATTCCTTGAGGGAGGGATTCTACCTGAGCTGGGCCCCACCCCTCTCCTGGGGAAGGCACAGCCTCCAGACAAACTCTCAAACAAGCTTAATTCTGTCCATGCCTAGGGCAGTTGGAGCCTGAGAAGTCCTGCAGCTGTATCCAAAGAGCAGTCAAGCCATAGAAACACAGCCACAAAAAAGAAAAGAAAAAAAATCCTTTTCAGAGCATGACCCCCATTCCTCGGGTTTGCCAATCAAGAGCTTAAGTTGGTACATTGCTCTTTGTATCTCCAGGTCCTATGTGCCCCCTCCTTTCTTTCAAGGCCCAGACTCTTTCAAGTATTATGTACTGTCTGATCCAAAAAAAAACCTCTGCTTTTTTTTTTCTTTCCATCAGCCCTGCCCCCTCTGCACTGGGGCAAAAACCAGCAACCTTGGTGCTTACCCGAGGTTCATCTGAGCTGGGGGCCTATTTTTTGTAATCAGAATTTGTTAATTAACTCCACAATTCGAGCTTGGTTGAGCTCAGCCCCTTGCTGCTAGGAAAATCTTTCCTTTCCTCTCTGGGAATCAGTCTCTGGGGAGGGGCACCAGCCGCCATGGCTTGGGGAACTCACAGTTCTGGGTGGGCTTGCAGCCAGTCCAGCTTGTCCAGACTGCTGTATGCTGTGTGTCCAGTTACTGATGTGGCCCCAGAAGTTGTTCTGTACTGTTCCTGGCTATTTACTAGCTGCTCTGGGGGACGAACTAAGCTGTAAGCCACCACCTTGGCTCCAACCACCACTGCCTTCTTGCTTCCATGGTGCCTTGAGTAGTCTGAAGTCAGCCTTATATGCTTTCCCTTGTATGTAGTAGATTGCTTTTCTTGTGCTTCTTTCAGGACTTTCTGTTTCACTTCAATACCTGACAGTCTGATTACTATGTGTCTTGGAGTAGGTCTGTTTGGATTTATTCTATTTGGAGTTTGATGGGCCTCTTTGACTTGCATATTCATGTCTTTTATAAGGGTTGGGAAGTTTTCTCTGATTATATCTTCAACTAAGTTTCCCAACTCTTTACACTTCTCTTCTCCTTCTGGGACACCAATGCTTCTTATATTTGTGCACCTCTTGTTATCCATCATTTCCCTAAGACCCAGTTGCATTTTTTCCACCTTTTTTGCCATTTGTCCTTTTCCATGCTCTAGACCTATTTTTCTATCTTCTAACTCACTTATTCTTCCTTCTGCTTCTTTGAATGGGCTATCTTGTCTCCAGTGCATTTTTTTTTTTCACATGGGCAGGCACTGGGAACTGAACCTTGGTCTCCAGCATGGCAGTTGAGAACCCTGCCACTGAGCCACTGTTGCTGCCCTCCAGTGTATTTTTAATTTGGTCTACTGTATTTTTCATTTCTGTGAACACTGCTACGTTTCTATTTAACCTCCCAAATTCTTCTTTATGCTCTTCTAGTGTCTTCCTGATACCCTTTATTTCTTTATAAATATGTGTGAGTAGTTGTTCCATATGCTGTGTCCCCTCTGAAATTTTGATGTGGTCATTTGGCTGGGCCATTTCTGCTTGGATTTTCATGTGCTTTGTGACTTTCAGTTGTGTTTGGGGCATTTGATTATATTGATATGGATATTTTGCAAGTTGGTTCCCTTCACTCTTCTAAAATTTTATATGTACTTGTTTTTTTGCTGAATGTTTCTTTTTGCACTTTGTGAGTTATTCTTTGCTGAAATGAGGTCCAGATCTCACATAGGGGATAGAATTCAACTTAAGGGTCTAATTAGAAAATAGGCCAGGTTTAATGGGTACTCCAGAGGCAGAATTGTTGCCCACCATTTGGGAGACCCAGGCTCAACTTGCACCAAAAAAAAATAATAAATAATATGGTAAAAATATGAAACACAAAACAAGAACAAGAAGAAAGAATACCTTAACATTAGTAGGCCCCAGAATCAAAAGGAGACACTCCAAGATGTACCGGGAGTGAAGTCAAGCTGGTGTCCACCAAAAGGAGAGAAAAGTTATGAGAAAAATAATAGCAGCAATAATAAAAATAGATGTGGAATAAGAAAAAATATGTGAAATAAAGAATAGAAATATACTATAAAATATCTATAAAAATAAAAAAAATAATGAAAAGAACAACTATATTTATTACTAATAAAAATGTATGAAATGAATATGTTTTTAAAGGGGGAAAAAGAATATTACATAAAAATAAAATAAAAAATTAAAATAAAGACTTGGGCAGATAGTGAGTTAGCTTGCTTGCACGTACCCCTTCTTCCCAACAGATGGCTACCATCAGGCTCCTCCTCCCTCAAGCTCTCCCCTCCCCATCTGGTGCAACCAACCTGCACTTACCGAGTCTGGCCAGCAGATGGCATGCCCTAGGCTCCTCCTCAGTCATCCCTGCCCCACTGGCTGAAGTGAAATCAATGTCGGCATGCTTGGCAAGGGGGCTGCTCCACTACTGGCTGGTGGGTCTCTGCCAGGGCCACTGGGGAGCCAACCAGCACCCTGGAGGACAAGCTGATCTTCAGTGCTGGCAGGCCTCCCAGATACTGCGACTGAGAGCTGGCTATTCCTGCATCCGACTGGGTGATCACTCTCCCTGCCCTGAGGATTGCCCTTTGGCGGACAATTGGCTGGCCTCCAATCTTCCCATAAGTGTGTTCCACTACAACCACGTGGGGAGGTTTCGCCAACCGGCAGCTGTGCAGGCTGGAGCTGAGGATGGACAATTCCCTCCTATCACACCCATGCACCACAGTGCCTGATGAGGATCCTGGTCACCCGACCCACTAGCTCTCCCTGACCAATTCTGCTGATGCTCTCCTATCCAAAACTGCCTAAAAGTCAGGTATGGAGTCGTTAAGGATTCCACAGGAGACAGCGAGTTAAAGCACA
>PVIY010041329.1:0-21725 GCA_004026745.1 Myrmecophaga tridactyla
TTTTTTTTTTATTATTGTTTTATTTCTTTTTCTGATGTTTTTTTATTTCTTTCTCTAAATCGATGCAAATGTTCTAAGAAATGATGAATATGCAACTATGTGATAATATTAAGAATTACTGATTGTATATGTAGAATGGAATGATATATTAATGTTCTTTTGTTAAGTTTTTTAATTAATAAAAAAGTTAAAAAAAAAACGGGTCTGCTCTTTTAGTGAGTGCTATTAGTTTGCAGTGGTGTTTTCCATGAAAAATGCTTGGAAATGTGTGCAGATATTAATATTGCTCAGTTTTTAAGACAGATTACATTCATGTTCGTGTCAGGCTCAGGGTTAGGTTCAGGGTCAAAATTCGGCAAGCATTGGTGGTTGGTTGTGGAAGTTCGGATTAGGCTAGGGTTAGAATTTGGATTCTGCTTAGGGTGTGATTAAGATTGGTGAGAAGCTTGGTGTAGGTTTGTGTTGGACGTCGGTTTTGAGGTCGTTGTACATTACAGGAAGTGCTAGTGTTAGGTTTAGGTTAGGTTAACGATAGTGTTCTCTGAAGAAAGTACTTTCAGTCCAAAAAGTACATGGAGGAGAATGGATCCGTTAAGCCTCTTAGCTTTCAGAACAGCAATAGGTAAGGTATTTTCAAAGCAATTGTAGTGTTTTCTGTGAAAATGCCAGTTTTCACGCAAGACGTGTATCCAAATGAATGACGCCAAAATGTCACTCAGTTCTACAAACCAGTTCAAAGATTTTTTCAGCAAGAATAAGTTGAGATATGTTGGACAATGCTGTTTTAAGCTAAAAATAAGTATGGTCGCGTGTGGACCAGGTCCATTTCTCAGGTTCTGAAACCAATGATGTTAAGGCTAGTGTCAGTGTCATGGTTAGGGTTAGGGCTAGGGTTAGGGTGAGAGTAACGTTTGTAGTTAGGATTACTTCTCAGGCTGCATTTGATTGCACGGTTGGTATAAAGGTGAGGGTTGTGCTTAGGGTTGGCTTCGGGTTTGGGTTAGGGTTCCGGTTGGGTTCATGGTTAGGTTGGGTTTAGGTTTAGGGTTCGTGTTAGGCTTAGGCTTAGGGTTAAGCTTAGTGTTGGTGTTAGGGTTAAGTTTAGGGCTGCAGTTTGTTCCAGGGTTGGCAAAGTTGAGGGTTGTGTTTAGGGTTTGCATTGGTGTTGGGCTCAGGTTTCTGGCAAGGGTTGGTGGTAGGGTTGCAGCTAGGGTTAGGGTTAGGTTTAAGGTTAGGTTAGGGTAAGGGTTGTTATCTGTGTTAAGTTTAGGGCTGTGATTCGGTGTAAGTTTGGGGTAAATTTGAGGGTTGGATTTAGTGTTGGTGTGGGCATTGCGATTAGGATTTGGTCTAGGTTTGGTGGTAGAGTTGGGGCTAGGGTTAGGATTCGGGCCAAGTTTAGGGTTAGATTTAGGTTTGGTGTTAATGTTAAGTTTAGGGATGTGGTTGGGTGTAGGGTTGCTGTAAATTTGAGGGTTGGGTTTAGGGTTAGTTTTGGGATTGGGGTTAGGGTTCAGGTTCGGGTTGGAGGTAGGGTTGGGTCTAAGGTTAGGTTTAGGTTTAAGTTTAGATTTAGTGTGAGAGTTTGGGTTGAATTTAGGCATTGGGTCGATTTTCGGACTGGGTTGTAGGATGGGATTTGTGTTGGTATGCGGTCTTCAGTGTTTTGGTTTCTGTTTGTGTTTGTGGTGGCGTTAGTGTCACTTTTAAATTAAGTGAAAGTGAGGGTTCTCTGAAATATTGCCGTTTTGGTAAAAAGTCTTATGCCAGTGAATGAAACCAGGATGATTCTAAGTTTTCCAAACATGTTTAGGTAATGGTTTCCATTGCTGGAGGTGAGTGCTCCACAGAAATGCCGTTTTTCTCTGACAAAACTGCTTGAAAGTGAATGGAGCTGGTAAGTCAATGAGCACTCAAAACACATATAGAAACAGGTCTCCTATTTTACTGTGTGGCATTAGTTTGCAGTGGTGTTTTCCATGAAGAATGTTTGGAAATGTGTGCAGATATTAATATTGCTGTGTTTTTGGGACAGATTATGTTCATGTTCATGTGAGGGTTAGGGTTAGGTTCAGGGTGAAGATTTGGCAAGCATTGGTGATAGGTTGTGTTTTGGAGTTCGGCTTAGGATAGGGTTAGGATTTGGATTCTGCTTAGGGTGTGATTAAGATTGGTGAGAAGCTTGTCATACGTTTGTGTCCTTCATCAGTTTTAAGGTCGTTGTACATTTAGGGGGTGTGCTAGTGCTAAGTTTAGGTCAGGTTAAGGATAGTGTTCTCTGAAGAAAGTACTTTCAGTCCATAAAATGCATGGAAGCGATTGGATCCAATAAGCCCCTTAGATTTCAAAAAAGTATTATGTAAGGAATTTGCATAGCAATTGTCGAGTTGTCTGTGAAAATGCTAGTTTTCACGCAAGATGTTATCCAAATGAATGGAGCCAGAATGCCACTCATTTCTACAAACCCGTTCACAGCCTTTTTCAACAAGAATAAGGTGAGATATGTTGGACAATGCCAGTTTAACCTGAAAATAATTATGGTCGCATGTGGACCACGTCCATTTCTCAGTTTCTGTAACCAATGATATTATGGCTAACATCACTGTCAGGGTCAGGTTTAGGGTTAGGGTTAGGGTTAGCATAATGGTTTGGGTTAGGGTTACTTTTCGGGCTGCGTTTGGGTGCAGGGTCGGTATAAAGCTGAGGGTTTTGTTCAGGTTTGTCTTTGGGTTTCAGGTTAGGGTTTGGCCTAGGTTTTGTAGTAGGGTTGGGTCTATGGTTAGGTTTTGTTTTAGGGTTAGTGTTAGGCTTAAGTTTAGGGCTACTGTTTGGTGCAGGATTGGTAAAAATTTGAGGGTTGTGTTTAGAGTTGGTTTTGGGGTTTGGGTTAGGTTTCGGGATAGAGTTCGGGATAGGGTTAGTGGTAGGATTAGGGTTAGTGTTAGGGTTAAGTTTTGTTATCGTGTTAAGGATAGTGTTTGTGTTCAGTTGAAGTTTAGGTGTGCGGATGGGTGAAGGGTTGGTATAAAATTGAGGGATGTGTTTCGGGTTGGTGTTGGTGTTAGGTTTAGGGTAGGGTGAAGGTTAGGGTTGAAGTTAGAATTGGTGTTAGGGTGAAGTTTATGGCTGCGGGTGGGTTAGGGTTGGTAAAAATTTGAGGATTGTGTTTAAGATTGGTTTTGGGGTTGGGGGTTAGGGTTCAGGTTCGGGTTGGTGGTACGGTTGGGGCAAGGGTTGAGGTTAGTGTTTGGGTTAGGGTTGGTGTTAGGGTGAATTTTCGGGCTGTGATTGGGTGTTGGGTTGCTGTAAATTTGAGAGTTTTATTTAGGGTTGGTATTGATGCCACTTATGGTTCATTTTAGGGTTGGTGGTAGTTTTGGGTCTAGGCTTAGCATAAAGTTTAGTGTTAGGCTTATGATCAGAGTTGGTGTTATGGTGAAGTTTAGAGCAGTGGTCAGTTGTAAGGTTGGTATAAATTTGAGGGTTGTGTTTAGGGTTGGTTTTGGGCTTGGGGTTTTGCTTCAGGTTCGGATTGGTAGCAAGGTTGGGGCATGGTTTGGTTAGGGTTAGGGTTAGTTTTCGTGTTAGGGTTAAGGTTGGTTTTAGGGTGAAGTTTAGGCCTGCTGCTGGGTGTAGGGTTGGTATAAATTTGAAGGTTGTGTTTAAGGTTGGTTTTGGGGTTGGGGTTACGGTTCGGGTTCTTGTTGGTGGTAAAGTTGGGGCTAGGGTTGGGGTTAGTGTTAGGTTTAGGGTTGGTGTTAAGGGGAACATTTGGGCTGTGGTTGGGTGTTGGGTTGGTTTAAATTTGAGCGTTTTATTTAGGGTTGGTGTCGCTCTTGGTGTTAGTGTTCGGTTTAGGGTTGGGGGTAGTATTGGGTCAAGGGTTAGGGCAAGGTTTACAGTTAGGGTGAGGGTTAGGGTTGTTGTTAGGCTGAAGTTTAGGGCAGTGGTTGGTTGTAAGGTTGACATAAAATTGAGGGCTGTGTTTAGGGTCAGTGTTGGGCTTGGGGATAGGCTTTGGGTTCGGCTTGGTGGTAGGGTTGGGGTGGGGTTAGGGTGAGGGTTAGGGTTATGTTTGGTGTTAGCATGAAGTTGAGGGCTGCAGTTGAGTGTAAATTGAGGGTTGTGTTTAGGGTTTGTTTTGGAGTTTGGGTTAGGTTTCGGGTTAGGGTTCAGAATAGCGTTGGTGGTAGGGTTGGGGCTAGGTTTAGGGTTAAGGTTAGGTATCAGGATAGGGTTAGGGTTGGTGGTCAGGTGAAGTTTAGGTGTGCAGATGGCTGCAGGGTTGTTATAAATTTGAGGGATGTGTTTAGGGTTGGTGTTGGAGTTGGGTTTAGGGTTCTGGTAAGGGTTGGTAATAGTGTTGGGTTTAGGGTTAGGGTTAGGGTTAGGGTGGGTGTTAGGGTGAAGTTAAGGGCTTTGGTTGGGAGTAGGGTTGGTATAAATTTGAGGGTTGTGTTTAGGGTTGGTGTTGGGGGTTGGGTTAGGTTTCAGGTTAGGGTTCGGGATAGGGTTAGTGGTAGGGTTCAAGCTATGGCTAGGGTTATGCTTAGGTATTGGGTTAAGTTTATGGTTGGTTTTCGGGTGAAGTTTTGATGTGCACTTGGGTGCAGGGCTGGTATAATGTTGAGGGATGTGATTAGTGTTGGTGTTGGGGTTGGGTTTAGGGTTCGGGTAAGGGTTGGTGTTAATGCTGGGTTTAGAGTTAGTGTTAGGGTTATGGTTAGTATTAGGGTGAAGTTTAGGGCTGCACTTGGGTGTAAGGTTGGTATAAAGTTGAGGGTTGTGTTTAGGGTTAGTGTTGGTCTTGGGGTTAGGCTGCAGGTTCGGGTAAGTGCTAGGGTTGGGGCGTGGCTAGGTTTAGGGTTAGGGTTTGAGATAGGGTTGATGGTAGAGTTGGGGCTAGGGTTAGGGTCAAGTTTAGGTATCATGTTAGGGTTATGGTTGGAGTTCGTGTGAAGTTTAGGTGTGTGGATGGGTGCAGGGTTGGTATAAAGTTGAGGGATGTGTTTAGGGTTGGTGTTGGAGTTGGGTTTAGGGTTCGGGTAAGGTTTGGTTGTACTGTTCGCTTTAGGTTTAGGGTTTGGATTAGGGTATGGATTAGGGTTAGGGTTGGTGTTAGGGTGAAGTTTAGGGCTGTGGTTGGGTGTAGGGTTCGTATAAAGTTGAACGTTGTGTTTAAGGTTGGTGATGGCGTTGGGGTTAGTGTTCAGGTCCGGGTTGGTTTTAGTGGTGGGACAAGGTTTAGGGATCATGTTAGGATTAGGGTTGGTGTTAGGGTGAAGTTTCGGTATGCAGTTGGGTGTTGGGTTGGTGTAAATTTGAGTGTTTTATTTAGGGTGTGTATTGGTGTTGGTGTTAGGGTTCATTTTAGGTTTGGTGGTTGTGTTGAGTCAAGAGTTAGGGTAAGGTTTAGGGTTAAGGTTAAGTGTTAGGGTGAAGATTCAGGCTACAGTTGGGTTTTTGGTTAGTGTAAATTTGAGGTTTTTTTTTTTTTAGGGTTGGTATCGGTGTTCGTGATAGGTTTCGTTTTAGGGTTGGTGGTAGTGTTGTGTCTAGGGTTAGGGTAAAATTTAGGGTGAGGGTTAGAGTTAGGGTTGGTGTTAGGGTGAAGTTTAGGGCGGTGGTTGATTGTAAGGTTGATCTAAAGTTGAGGGTTGTGTTTAGAGTTAGTGTCAGTGTTGGTGTTAGGTTTGTTTTAGGGTTGGTGGTAGTGTTGGGTCTAAGGTTTGGGTAACGTTTCGAGTTAGGGTTAGGGTTAGGGTAGGTGTTAGGATGAAGTTTAGGGCAATGGTTAGTTTGAGGTTGGTATAAAATTGAGGGTTGTGTTTAGGGTTGGTGTTGGGCTAAGGGTTATGCTTTGGGTTCGGGTTGGTGGTAGGGTTGGGGCAGGGTTAGGGTTAGGGTTAGGATTGGGCTTGGTGAATTTGAGGGCTGCAGTTGGGTGTAGAATGAGTGTAAAATTGAGGACTGTGTTTAGGGTTGGTGTTGGGTTTTGGGTTAGGTTTCGGGTTAGGGTTCAGGATAGGGTTAGTGGTAGCATTGGGGCTGGGTTAGCATTAAGGTTAGATATCAGGTTAGGGTTAGGGTTGGTGTTTGGGTAAAGTTTAGGTGTGCGGATAGGTGCAGGGTTGGTATACATTTAAGGGATGTGTTTAGGGATGGTCTGGGATTTGGATTTAGGTTTCGGCTAATGTTTGGTGGTAGTGTTAGGTTTAGGGTTATGGTTGGGGTTAGGGTTAGAGTTAGGGTTGGTGTTAGGGTGAAGTTTAGGGCTGCAGTTGGGTGTAGGTTTGGTATAAATTTAGGGTTTTGTTTAAGGTTGGTGTTTGGTTTGGGGTTAAAGTTCTGGTTCAGGTTGGTGGTAAGGTTGTGGCTAGGATTAGGGTTTGTGTTAGAGTTAGGGTTGGTGTTAGGGTGAAGTTTCATACTGTGGTTGGGTGTTGGTTTGGTGTAAATTTGAGGGTTTTATTTAGGGTTGGTGTTGGTGTTGGTGTTGTGTTCATTTTTGGTTTGGTGGCAGTGTTGGGTCTAGGATTAGGGTTAGCTTTAGGGTTACGATTAGGGTTAGGGTTGGTGTTGGGTGAAGTTTAGGGCAGTGGTTGGTTGTATGGTTGGTATAAATTTGAGGGTTGTGTTTAGTGCTGGTGTTGGTCATGGGTTCAGGCTCCAAGTTCGGGTATGTGGTAGGGTTAGAACCGGGTTAGGGTTAGGGTTAGGTTTAGGGTTAGGGTTAGGGTTGCTGCTAGGGTGAAGTTGAGGGCTGTGGTTGGGTGTAGGATGAGTGTAAATTTGAGGGTTTTGTTTATGGTTGGTGCTGGGATTTGGGTTAGGTTTTTTGTTAGGGTTCAGGGTAGGGTTGGTGGTAGGGTTGGGGCTACATTTAGGGTTATGGTTAGGTATTGGGTTAGGGTTAGGGTTGGTGTTAGGGTGAAGTTTCGGTTTTTGATTGGGTGTTGGGTTGTTGTAAATTTGAGGGCTTTATTTAGGGTAGGTTTTGGTGTTGGTGTTAGGGTTTGTTTCAGGGTTGGTGGTAGTGTTGGGTCTAGGGTTAGGGTAAGGTTTAAAGTTAGGGTGTGGGTAAGGGATGATGTTAGGTTGAAGTTGAGGGCTGCAGTTGTGTGTAGGATGAGTGTAAATTTGAATGTTTTGTTTAGGGTTGGTCTTGGGGTTTGGGTTACATTTCGGGTTAAGTTTCATGATTGGCTTGGTGGTAGGGTTGGGGCTAGGGTTAGGGTTCAGGTTAGATATCGGGTTAGGTTAAGGGATGGAGTTCAGGTGAAGTTTAGGTGTGAGGATGGGTGCAGTTTTGGTATAAATTTGAGGGAAATATTTAGGGATGGTGTTGGGGTTAGGTTTAGGCTTTGGGTAAGTTTTGGTGGTAGTGTTGGGTTTAGGGTTAGGGTTAGGATTAGGGATAGGGTAAGGGTTAGGGTTGGTGTTAGGGTGAAGTTTAGGGCTGCGGTTGGGTGTAGGGTGGGTATACACCTGAGGTTGTGTTCAAGGTTGGTGTTAGGTTTTGGGTTAGGTTTCAGGTTCGGGTTGGTAGTAGAGTTGTGGCAAGGATTAGGGTTAGTGTTAGGATTATGGTTGGTGTTAGGATAAAGATTCAGGGTTGGTGTTGGAGTTTGGGTTAGGTTTCAGGTTAGAGTTTGGGATAGGGTTGGGGCTATGGTTAGGGTTGTTGTTAAGTATCAGGTTAGGGCTAGGATTGGTGTTTGGGTGAAGTTTAGGTTCACCCTAACTCCAACCCTAGCCCTAACCTTAACCCTAACCCTTACACTAATCCTAGCCCTACCCCAACCACCAACCCTAACCAAAACCTTAACCCAAACCCCAACACCAACCCTAAACACAACCCTCAACTTTATATGAACCCTCCACTGAACCACAGCCCTAAACTTCACCCTAACACCAATCCTAACTCTAACCCTAATCCCTAACCTAACCCTAGCCCGAACCCTACCACCAACCCTAACCCGAACCCTAATCCCAACCACAACACCAACCCTAAACACATCCCTCAATTTTAAACTAACCATACACACAACCACAGAGCTATACTTTCCTCTAACACCAATCCTCACCCTAACCTTAACATTAACTCTAAAACTAACCCTAGTCCCAACGCCTGTGGTGGGGTTGGGTTAGGGTTAGGGTTAGGGTGTTAGGGTGAAGTTGAGGGCTGTGTTGGGTGCAGGATGAGTGTAAATTTGAGGGTTGTGTTCAGGGTTGGTGATGGGGTTTGGCTTAGGTTTCGGGTTAGATTTCACAATAAGGTTAGTGTTAGGGTTGGGGCTCGGATTAGGGTTAAGGTTAGGTATCGGGTTAGGGTTAGGGTTGGTGTTCGGGTGAAGTTTAGGTGTGTGGATGGGTGCACGGTTGGTATAAATTTGAGGGATGTGTTTAGGGTTCATGTTGGAGTAGGGTTTAGGGTTCAGCTAAGAGTTGGTGGTAGTGTTGGGTTTAGTATTAGTGTTAGGTTTAGGGTTAGTGTTGGTGTTAGGGTGAAGATTAGGGCTGTGGTTGGGTGTAGGGTTGGAATAAAGTTAAGGGCTGTGTTTAAGGTTGGTGTTGAGGTTGGGGTTAGTGTTTGGGTTCGGGTTGGTGGTAGGGTTGTCGCTTAGGTTTGGGTTAATGTTAGGGTTAGGTTTGGTGTTAGGGTGAAGTTTCAGGCTGCAGTTGGGTGTTAGGTTGCTCTAAATTTGAGGGATTTATTTAGTGTTGGGGTTGGTGTTGCTGTTAAGGTTCATGTTAAGGTTGGTTGTAAGTGTTGGTTCTAGGGTTAGGGTAAGTTTGAAGGTTAGGTTTAGGGTTAGTGTTGGTGCTAGCGTGAATTTCATGGCGGTGGTTGTTTGTAAGGTTGGTATAAAGTTGAGGGTTGTGTTTAGGGTTCATGTTGGGCTGGAGGTTAGGTTTCGGGTTCGGGTTTGTGGTAGGGTTGGGGCGAGGTTAGGGTTAGGGTTAGGATTGGTGTTAGGTTGAAGTTGAGGGCTGTGGTTGGGTGTATTGTAAATTTCAGGGTTGTGTTTAGGGTTGGTGAAGTATGGGCTACCGTTGGTATATGGGTGGTATTAAGTTGAGGGTTGGTGTTGGGTGTGGGCTTAACGTTCGGGTTAGGCTTTGTGATAGGTTGGGGGCTATGGTTAGGGTAAGGATTATAGTTAGGGTTAGGTTTAGGGGTGGTGTTAGGGTGAAATTAAGGGCTGCGATTGGATGTATGGTTGGTATAAAGTTGAGGGTTGTGTTGAGGTTTGGTGTTGGGGTTTGGGTTAAGGTTTTGGTTAGGGTTGGTGGTAGGGGTAGGGCTAGGATTAGTGTAAGGGTTAGGGTTAAGGTTAGGGTTAGGGTTGGAGTTAGGGTGAACCTAAACTTCACCCAAACACCAATCCTAGCCCTAACCTGATACCTAACCACAACCCTAACCATAGCCCCAACCCTATCACCAACCCTATCCCAAACTCTAACCTGAAACCTAACCCAAACTCCAACACCAACCCTGAATCTTTAGGGTTGGGGTTGGTGTTAGGATTCATGTTAAGGTTGGTCATTGGGTTGGAGCTATGTTTAGGGTTAGGGTCAGAGTAAGGGTTAGGATTGGTGTTAGGGTGAAGTTTAGGGCTATGTTTGGTGTAGGGTTGGAATGGATTTGAAAGTTATGTTTTGGGTTGCTGTTGGGATTGGTGTTGTGGTTCAGGTTTGGATTGGTGGGAGGGTTGGGGCTAGAGTTAGGGTTGGTTTAGAGTTAGGGTTAGGGTTAGGGTTGGTGTTAGGGTGAAGTTTAAGGTTGAGGTTGGGTGTAGGTCTTGTATAAAGTTGAGAGTTGTGTTTAGGGTGGGTGTTGGAGTTTGTGATATGGTTCAGGTTCGGGTTGGTTGTAGAATTGTGGCTAGGGTTAAGGTAAGAGTTAGGGTTAAGGTTAGTGTTAGGGTTAAGGTCAGTGTTAGAGTGAAGTATAGAGCTGCAGTTGGGTGAAGGGATCGTGTAAAGTTGAGGGTTGTGTTTAGGGTTCATGTTGGGGTTGGGGTTAGGGTTAGGTTTAGGGTTAGGGTTGGTTCCAGAGTAGGGACTAGGGTTAGTGTTAGGGTTAATGTTAAGTTAAGGTTATGGTTGGTGTTAGAGTGAAGTATAGGTCTGCAGTTGTGTGTATGGTTGATATAAAGTTGAGGGATGTATTTAGGGTTGTTGTTGGAGTTGGGGTTAGGGTTTGGGTAATGGTTGGTGGTTGGGTTTGGGCTAGGGTCAGGTTAAGGATTAGGGTTAGTGTTAGGATTGGTGTTAGGATGGAGTTTAGGGCTATGGTTCGGTTTAAGGTTGATATAAAGTTGAGGGTTGTGTTGAAGGTTGGTGTTGGGCTTGGTGTTGTGGTTCAGATTTGGGTTGGTGGGAGGTTTGGGGATAGGGTTAGAGTTATGTTTAGAGTTAGGGTTAGGGTTAGGGTTGGTGTTAGGGTGAAGTTTAGGGCTGTGGGTGGGGGAAGGGATTGTATAAAGTTGAGGGTTATGTTTAGGGTACGTGTTGGGGTTGGGGTTAGGGTTAGGGTTGGTTGTAGTTTTGAGACTAGGGTTAGTATTAGGGTGAATGTTAAGGTTAGGGTGAGAGTTGGTGTTAGAGTGAAGTATCACTCTGCAGTTGTGTGTATGGTTGCTTTAAAGTAGAGGGATGTGTTTAGGGTTGGTGTTGGTTTTGGGGTTGGGGTTCAGGTTAGGGTTCGTGGTAGGGTTTGGGCTAGAATTAGGGTAAGGATTAGGGTTAGTATCAAGATTGATGTTAGGGTGAAGTTTAGGGCTGTGGTTGGGTGTAGTGTTCATATAAAGTTGAAGGTTGTGTTAGGGTTGGTGTTGGGATTGTGGTTAGGGTTCAGGTTAGCGTTGGTGGTAGGGTTGGGGCTAGCGTTAGGGTTAGTGTCAGGGTTAGGATTTGAGTTGTCATTAGGGTGAAGTTTAGAGCTGCAATTAGGTGCAAGGTTGGTATAAAGTTGAGGGTTGTGTTTACGGTTGGTGTGGGGGTTTGGGTTAAGGTTTGGGTTATGGTTGGTGGTAGGATTGGGGCAAGGGTTAGTGTAAGGGTTAGGGTTAAGGTTAGGTTTAGGGTTGGAGTTAGGGTGAAGTTAAGGGCTTCCATTGGGTGCATGGATGGAATAAAGTTGAGGGTTGTGTTGAGGGTTGGTGTTGGGGTTGGGCTTAGCATTCAGGTTAGGCTTTGTGATAAGGTGGGGGCCAGAGTTAGGGTAAGGGTTAAGGTTAGAATTAGGGTTAGGGGTGGTGTTAGGGTGAAGTTTAGGACTGTGGTTGGGTGTAGGGTTGGTATAAAATTGTGGGTTGTGTTTAAGGTTGCTGTTGGAGATGGGGTTAGGGTTCAGGTAAGGGTTGGTGGTAGTGTTGGGTTTAGTATTATGGTCAGGGTTAAGGTTAGGGTTAAGGTTAGGATTGGTGTTAGGGTGAAGTTGAGAGCTGTGGTTGGAAGTACAGTTTGTGAAAACTTGAGGGTTGTGCTTAGGGTTGGTGTTGGGGTTTGGGTTAGGTTTCAGTTTAGGGTTTGGGATAGGGTTGGTGAAAGGGTTGTGGCTAAGGTTAGGGCTAAGGTTTGGTTTCATGTTTGGGTTAGGGTTGGTGTTCGTGTGATTTTTACAGCTGCAGTTGAGTGTATGGTTGTCAAGTTGAGTGTTGTGTTTGGGGTTGGTGTTGGGGTTGGAGTTAGGGTTAGGGTTAGGGTTAGGGTTATGGTTGATGTTAGTGTGTAGTTTAGGGCTGCTTTTTAGTGTAGGGTTGGTATAAATTTGAGGCTTGTGTTTAGGGTTTGTGTTGGGGTTTGAGTTAGGGTTGGTTGTAGTGTTGTGGATAGGTTTAGTGTAAGGGTTATGGTTAGGGTTAAGGTTAGGATTGGTATTAGGGTGAAGTTTAGGGCTATGGTCGAGTGTAGGGTTGGTATAAAATTGAGGTTTGTGTTCAGGGTTGATGTTGGGATTGGAGTTTGGGTTTTGTTTAAAGTTGGTGGTAGGGTTGGGGCTAGGGTTAGGGTAAGGCTTAGGGTTAGGGTTAGCATTATAGTTGGTGGTAGGGTGAAGTTTAGAGCTGTAGTTGGGTGTAGGATTGGTATATAATTGAGGGTGGTGTTTAGTGTTGTGGTTGGGGATTGGTTTAGAGTTGGAGTTAGGTTTGATTGTAAGGTTGGGGCTAGGGTTAAGGTTAGGGTTAGGGTAAGTGTTGGGGTTGATTTTAGTGTGAAGTTTACTGCTATGGTTGGGTGTAGGTTTGGTATAAAGTTGAGGGTGGTGTTTAGGGTTGGTTTTGGATTTGGGGTTAGGGTTTGGATTAGTGTTGGTGGTAGTTTTGGGGGTAGGGTTAGGGTTAGGGTTAGGGTTAGGTTTAGGATTAGGGTTAGGGTTGGTGATAAGATTGGAGCTAGGGTTAGGATTAGATTTAGATTTAGGGTTAGGGTTAGGGAGGTATTAGGATGAGGTTTAGGACTGCAGTTGGGTGTAGGGTTGGTATAAATTTGAGGGTTGTGTTTAGGGTTGGAGTTGGGGTTGGGGTTAGTATCGGGTTTAGGTTGGTGGTAGATTTGAGGCAAAGGTTAGGGTTAGGGTTAGCAGCGCTGTTAAGGTGAAGTTAAGGGCTTCGGTTGGGTTAGGGTTAGGGTAAGGGTAAGGGATACTGTTAGGGTGAAGGTGGATTCTATTGGGCTGTTGTGTTTAGGGTTGAAGTTTGGGTTGGGGTTAGGTTTCCGGTTAGAGTTGCCAGTAAGATTGGGGCTAGGATTAGGTAAAGGGTTAGGGTTACGAATAGGGTTACAGTTGTAGTTAGGGTGAAGTTTAAAGCTGTGGGTGGGTGTAAGGTAGGTATAAAGTTGAGGGTTGTGTTTAGGGTTGGTGTTGGGGCTGGGGTTCGGGTTCTAGTTCTGTTTGTTGGTAGAGTTCAGGCTAGGTTTAGGGTTATGATTTGGGTTAGCAGTGGTGATATGGTGAAGTTTAAGGTTACGGTTGTGTGTAGCATTTGTATAAAGTTGATTGTTGTGTATACTGTTGGTGTTGGGGTTGAGGTTAGGGTTCGGGTTAGGGTTGGTGGTTTAGTTAGGGCTAGGTTTTGGGTTAGGTTTAGGGTTAGGATTATGGTTAGAGTTGGTGTTAGGGTGAAGTTTAGTGCTGCCCTTGGGTTTAGGTAGGTATAAAATTAAGGATTGTGTTTAGGGTTCATGTTGGGTTTGGGGTTAGGCTTTGGGTTAGTGTTGTTGATGAGTGGAGCTAGTGTTAGGATTAGGGGTGGGGTTAGGGTGAAGTTTAGAGCTGTGCTTGTGTGCAGGTATGGTATAAAGTTGAGGGTTGTGTTTAAGATTGGTTTTGGGGTTGTGGTTAGGGTTCGGTTTAGGGTTGGTGATAGGGTTGGAGCTAGGGTTTGTGTTATGACTAGGGTAAGTGTTTGGGTTGGTGTTAGGGTGAAGTTTAAGGCTGCTGTTGGGTGTAGGGTTGGTATAAAGTTAAGGGTTTTGTTAAGGGTGGGCGTTGGTGTTGGGGTTTGGGTTCAGGTTAAGGTTGTTGGTAGCATTGGGGCTAGGGTTATGGTAAGGTGAAGGGTTAGATTTAGGGTTAGGGTTGGTTGTAGGGTTAGGGCTAGGGTTAGGGTTAGTGTTAAGCTTAGGGTTGGTGTTAGGGTGAAGTTTAGGGCTAGGGTTGTGTGTAGTATTGGTATTAAGTTGAGGGATGTGTTTAGGGTTGGTGTTGGAGTTAGGTTTAGTGTTCGGGTTAGGGTTTGTAGGAGGGATGGGGCTAGTATTATGGTTAGGGTTTGGGCTAGGGTTAGGGTTGGTGTGAGGGTGAAGATTAGGGCTGTGGTTGGGTGTAGGGTTGGTATAAACTTGAGGGTTGTGTTTAGCTTTGGTTTTGGCTTTCGCGCTATGGTTCATGTTAGGGTTACTATTAAAGTTGGTGCTAGGGTTCGGGTTAGGTTTAGAGTTAGGGTTTGGGTTAGGGTTGGTGTTAGGTTGAAGTTAGGGCTGCAATTGGGTGTAGGGTTGGTATAAAGTTGAGGATTGTGTTTAGGGTTGTGTTGGTGTTGTGGTTAAGGTTCTGGTTAGGGTTAGTGCTAGAGTTGGGGCTAGCTTTAGGGTGAGGTTTAGAGCTTGTGTTAGGAGTGGTGTTAGGTGAAGTTTAGGGTTGTCGTTGTGTGTAGGGATGGTATAAAGTTGAAAGTTGTGTTTAGGAATCATGTTGGGGTTGGGGTTGGGGTTAGGGTTCGGGTTAGAGTTGGTTCTAGGGTTGGGGCTAGGGTTAGTGTTAGGTTTAGAATTAGGAATAGATTTAGAGTTGGTGTTAGGATGAAGTTATGCCTGTGGTTGTTTGCAGGGTTGGTATAAAGATGAAGATTGTGTTTAGGGTTGTAGCTGGGTTTGGGTTTAGGTTTCTAGTTAGGGTTTGTGGAAGGGTCTGGGCTAGGATTAGGGTTTGGTTTAGAGTTAGTATAAGGGTTAGGGTTGGTGTTAGGGTGAAATTTAGGACTGTGTTTCTCTGTAGGGTTGATATAAAGTTGAGGCTTGTGTTTAGGGTTGGGGTTGGGGTTGGAGTTAGCATTCGGGTTAGGGTTCATTGTAGAGTTGGGTCTAGTGTTAGGGTTAGGGTTAGGGTTAGGGTTAGGGTTAGGGTTAGTAGTAGAATCGGTGTTAGAGTGAACTTAGTGCTGCGGTTGGGTAAAGGTTTTGTATAAAGTTGAGGGTTGTGTTTAGGGTTGGTTTTGCAGCTGGGGTAAGGTTTTGGTTTAGGGTTGGTGGTAGGGTTGGGGCTAGGATTAAGGTTAGAGTTAGGGTTAGTGGTGGTGTTAGGGGGGAGTTTAGGGCTGTACATGTATGTACAGTTGGTATAAATTTGTGGGGTTTGTTTAGGGTTGGTGTTGGGGTTCGGATTTAGGTGGTGGTAGGTTTGGATCTAGGGTTAGGGCTAGGGTTGGTGTTAGGGTGTAGTTTAGTGCTGCAGTTGGGTGTAAGGATGGTATAAAGTTGAGCTTGTGTTTAGGGTTGGTGTTGGGGTTCGGGTTGGGGTTCGGTTTAGGGTTGGTGATAGCATTGGGACTAGGGTTAGGTTTAGGGTTAGGATTAATGGTGATGTTAGGGTGACATTTATGGCTGCAGTTGGGTGTAGGGTTGGTATAAAGTTGAGGGTTGTGCTTACGGTTGATGTTGGTGTTGGGGTTAAGGTTCGGGTTAGGGTTGGTGGTAGAGTTGGGGCTAGAGTTCAGGTTAGGTTTAGATTTAGGTTTAGGGTTAGCGTTGGTATTAGGGTGAAGTTTAGGGCTGCGGTTGGGTTTAGGTATATAGTTGGTATATAGTTGATGGTTGTTTTTAGGGTTGGTATTGGTGTTGAGGTTAGGGTTTGCATTAGGCTTGGTGATAGGGTTGGGGCTAGGGTTAGGGTAAGGGTTAGAATTAGGGTTAGGGTTGGCTTTACGGTGATATTTATGGCTGCAGTTAAGTGTAGGGTTAGTGAAAAATTGAGGGTTGTGTTTATGGTTCGTGTTGGGTTTTGGGCTTGCATTCAGGATAGGGTTGGTTGTTGGGTTGGAGGTAGGGTTACAGTTTGGGTTAGGGTTAGGGTTAGAGTTGGTGTTAGAGTGAAGTTTAGGGCTGCTGCTGGGTGTAGGGTTGATATAAAGTTGAGGGGTGTCTTTAGGGTTGGTGTTTGGGTTGAGGTTAGGGTTCAGGTTAGGGTTGGTGGTAGGTTTTTGGCTAGTGTTAAGATTAGCGTTTGGGTTAGGATTAAGGTTGGTTTTAGACTTAAGTTTAGGGCTGCAGTTGTGTATAGGGTTGGTATAAAGTTAAGGGTTGTGTTTAGGGTTGGTGTTTGGGTTGGGGTTATGATTCGTGTTAGTGTTGGTGATAGGGTTGGGCTATTGTTAGAGTTAGGTTCAGAGTTAGGGTTAGGGTTGGTGTAAGGGTGAAGTTTAGGGCTATTTTTGTGTGTACTGTTGGTATAAATTTGAGGGTTGTGTTTAGGGTAGGCGTTGTGGTTAGGGTTATAGTTCGGGTTAGGTTTGGTGGCAGGGTTGGTGTTAGGGTTAAGATTCGTACTGTGGTTGGGTGTAAGGTTGGTATAAAGTTGACGGTTGTGTTTAGGATTGGTGTTGGTTTTGGGGTTAGGGTTCGTGTTGGGGTTGGTGGTAGGGTTTGGGCTAAGGTTAAGGTAAGGGCTAGGGTTAGGTTTAGTGTTACAGTAGGTGTTAGAGTGAAGTTTATGGCTGCAGGTGGGTATAGGGTTGCTATAAAGTTGAGGGCTGTGTTTAGGGATGGTGTTGGGGTTTGGGTTATGGTTCTGGTTCCATTTCATGTTAGGGTTGCAGCTAGGGTTATGGTTAGGGTTAGGTTTTGGGTTAGGTGTAGTGTTGGTGTTAGGGTGAAGTTTAGGGCTGAGGTTGGGTAAAAGGTTCGTATTAATTTAAGTGTTGTGTTTAGGGTTTGTGTTGGTGTTGGGGTTAGGGTTTGGATTTGGTTTCGTGTTAGGGTTGTGACCAGTGTTCGGTTTAGTGTTAGGTTTAGGATTAGGGTTAGGGATTTTGGTAAGGTGAAGTTTACAGCTTGGTTGTGTGTAGGGTTGGTACTTGTTGAGGGTTGTGTTTAGTGTTGGTGTTGGGATTGGGGTTAAGATATGGGTTAGGGTTTGTGGTAGAATTGGGGCTAGGAGTAGAGTTAGGTTTAGAGTTAGGGTTAGGGTTAGGGTTGGTGTTAGAGTGAAGTTTAGGGATGCGATTGGGTGTAGGGTTGGTATAAAGTTGAAGGTTGTGTTTAGGGTTGGTGCTGGTTTTGGGGTTTGGTTTCGGGTTGGCGTTGGTGGTAGGTTTGGGGCTAAGGTTATGGTTAGGGTTAAGGTTAGAGTTAGGGGTGGTGTTAGGGTGAAGTTTAGGGCTCCAGTTAAATGTAGGGTTGGTATAAAGCTGAGGGCTGTGATTAGGGTTGGTGTTGGGGTTGTGGTTAGGGTTAGGGTCGGGCTGGTGGTAGTGTTTTGGCTAGGGTTAGAGTAAGGGTTAGGGTTAAGGTAAGTGTTAGGGTTGGTGTTAGGGTGAAGTTTAGAGTTGCAGTTGTGTGTACGGTTGGTATAAAGTTGAGGGTTGTATTTAGGGTTGGTTTTGGTGTTGTGGCTTGAGTTTGGGTTAGGGTTTGTGGTAGGGTTGGGGCTAGGGTTAGGGTTAGGTTTAGGATTACATTTGATGGTGAGTTTGGGCCTAGGGTTAGGGTTTGGTTTAGAGTTAGGGTTAGGGTTAGGGTTGATGGTAGGGTGAAGTTTAGGCTACCGGTTGGTGTAGGGTTGGGATAAAGTTATGCATTGTGTTTAGGGTTGAGGTTGGGGTTGGGGTTAGGGTTCGGGTTAGGGCTGTTTGTAGCGTTGGGGTTAGGGTTCAGGTTAGGTTTAGATATAGGGTTAGAGTTAGGGTTGGTGTTAGCATGAAGTTAGGGCTGCAGTTAGGTTGAGGTTTGATTTTAAGATTGGTATAGGGGTGGGGTTTAGGGTTTGGGTTTGGGTTAGGCTTGGTGATAGGGTTGGGGCTAGGTTTAGGGTAAGGGTTAGGATTAGGGTTAGGGTTGGTGTTAAGGTGAAGTTTAGGGCTGCATTTGAGTGTAGGATTGGTACAAAATTCAGTGTTGTATTTAGGATTAGTGTTGGATTTGGATTAGGGTTCGAGTTATGGTTGGTTGCAGGATTGGGGCTAGGGTTAGGGTAAGGGTTAGGGTTAGGGTTAGGGTTAGGGTTAAGGTAGAGTTGGTGTTAGGGTGAAGTTTAAGTCTACGGTTGGGTGTAGGGTTGGTATAAAGTTGAGGGTGTGTTTAGGGTTTGTGTTGAGGTTGGGGTTAGTGTTCAGGTTAGGCTTGGTGGAAGAGTTAGGCTAGCGTTAGGGTAATGGTTAGGGTTACCATAAGGGGTGGCAGTGGTGTTAGAGTGAAGTTTTGGGTGGCATTTATGTGTAGGGCTGTTATAAAGTTGAGTTTTGTATTAAGGGTTGGTGTGAGGGTTGGAGTTAGGTTTTGGGTTAGGGTTGGTGGTAGGGTTGGGCTAGGGTTAGGTTTAGGGTTAGGATAAGGGTTAAGGTTGGTGTTAGTGTGAAGTTTCAGGCTATGGTTGGGTGTAGGGTTGGTGGAAAGTTGAGGGTTGTGTTTTGGGTTGGTGTTGGGTTTGGGGTTAGGATTCGGGTTAGGGTTGGTTGTAGGGTTGTGGCTAGAGTTAGGGTTAGGGTTAGGGTTAGGGGTGGTGTTAGAGGGAACTTTAGGGCTGTGGATGGGTGATTGGTTGGGATAAAGTTCATGGTTGTATTTAGGGTTGATGTTGGGTTTGGGGTTAAAGTTCGGGTTAGGCTTGGTGGGAGGGTAGGGACTAGTGTTTGGATAAGAGTTAGGTTTAGGGTTATGTTTAGGGGTAGTATTAGGGTGAAGTTTAGTGTTGCAGTAGAGTGTACTGTTGGTATAAAGTTAAGCGTTGTGTTTAAGGTTGGTGTTGGCCTTGGGGTTAGGTTTCAGGTAAGGGTTGGCGCTAGGGTTAGGGTTTGGTTTAGAGTTAGGGTTAGGATTAGGGTTGGTGTTAGGTTGAAGTTAGGGCTGCAATTGGATGTAGGGTTGGTATAAAGTTGAGGATTGTGTTTAGGGTTGGTGTTAGTGTGGAGGTTAGGGTTCAGGTTAGGGTTAGTGGTAGAGTTGGGGTTAGGGTTAGGGTTAGGTTTAGGGTTAGGGCTAGGGTTAGTGGTGGTGTTAGAGTGATGTTTAGGTCTGCAGTTGGACGTAGGGTTGATATAAAGTTGAGGGTTGATATTGGGGTTGCTGTTACGGTTCTGGTTAGGGTTGGTGGTAGGGTTGGGGCTAGGGTTAGGGTTAGGGAAAGGTTTAGGGTTGGTGTTAGGGGGAAGTTTAGGGCTGCTATTGGGTGTAGGGTTGGTATAAAGTTGAGGGTTGTGTTTATGGTTGTTGTTAAGGTTGGGGTTAGGGTTCAGGTTAGGGTTGATGGTACTGTTGGGCGTAATGTTAGGGTTAGGTGTGGTGTTAAGGTGAAGTTTAGGGATGTGGTTGGGTGTAGGGTTGGTGTAAAGTTAAGAATTGTCTTAGGGTTGGTGTTGTGTTTGAGGTTAGGGTTCTGGTTAAGGTTGGTGGTAGAGTTGGGACTAGGGCTAGGTTTAGGTTTAGAATTAGGGTTAGGGATCGGATTGGTGTTAGTGTGAAATTTCGGTCTGAGGTTGTGTGTAGGGTTTGTATAGTGTTGAGAGTTGTGTTTAGGTTGGTGTTGGATTTGGGGTTAGGATATGGGTTAGGGTTGATGGCAGGTTGGAGCTAACATTAGGGTTAGGTTTAGAGTTAGAGTTAGGGTTAGGGTTGGTGTTAGGGTGAAGATTAGGGCTGTGGTTGGATGTAGGGTTGGTATAAAGTTGAAGATTGTGTTTAGGGCTGGTGTTGAGGTTATTGTTAGGGTTCGGGTTAGGGTTGGTGGTAGTGTTGCACTAGGGTTAGTGTTTGGTTAGAGTAAGGGTTAGAGTTGGTGTTCGGGTGAAGTTTAGGGCTGTGGTTGGGTGTAGGGTTGGTATAAACTTGAGGGTTGTGTTTAGCTTTGGTTTTTGGTTTCGGGCTATGGTTCATGTTAGGGTTACTATTAAAGTTGGTGCTAGGGTTCGGGTTAGGTTTAGAGTTAGGGTTTGGGTTAGGGTTGGTGTTAGGTTGAAGTTAGGGCTGCAATTGGATGTAGGGTTGGTATAAAGTTGAGGATTGTGTTTAGGGTTGTGTTGGTGTTGTGGTTAAGGTTCTGGTTAGGGTTAGTGCTAGAGTTGGGGCTAGCTTTAGGGTGAGGTTTAGAGTTTGTGTTAGGAGTGGTGTTAGGTGAAGTTTAGGGTTGTCGTTGTGTGTAGGGATGGTATAAAGTTGAAAGTTGTGTTTAGGAATCATGTTGGGGTTGGGGTTGGGGTTAGGGTTCGGGTTAGAGTTGGTTCTAGGGTTGGGGCTAGGGTTAGTGTTAGGTTTAGAATTAGGAATAGATTTAGAGTTGGTGTTAGGATGAAGTTATGCCTGTGGTTGTTTGCAGGGTTGGTATAAAGTTGAGGGTTGTTTTTAGGGTTGGTATTGGGGTTGGGGTTAGGGTTTGGGTTAGGCTTGGTGGTAGGATTGTGGCTAGGTTTAGGGTAAGGTTTAGGATTAGTGTTAGGGTTGGCATTAGGGAGAAGGTTAGGGCTGCTGTTGGGTGTAGGTGCTGGTATAAAGTTGAGGGATGTGTTTAGGGTTGGTGTTGGGTTTGGGGTTAGGGTTCTGGTTCATGTTGGTTGTAGGGTTGGGACTAAGTTAGTACTAGGGTTAATGTTAGGGTTAGGGTTAGAGTTGGTGTTAGGGTGAAGTTTAGGGCTGCTGTTGGGTGTAGTGTTGGTATAAAGTTGAGGGTTGGGTTTAGGGTTAGTTGTGGCATTGGGGTAGTGTTCAGTTTAGGGTTGGTGATAGGGTTGGGGCTAGTGTTACGGTTAGGTTTTGGGTTAGGTTTAGGGTTGGAGTTAGGGTGAAGTTTAGGGCTGTGGTTGTGTGTAGGATAGGTATAAAGTTGTACGTTGTGTTTAGGGTTGGGGTTGGGATTGGGGTTAGGGTTCGGATTAGGGTTGGTGTTAGGGTTTGGGCTAGGTTTAGGGTAAGGGTTAGGGTTAGGGTTAGTGTTAAGGTTGGTGTTAAGGTGAAGTTTAGGGCTGTGGTTGGGTGTAGGATTGGTATAAAGTTGAGGGTAGTGTTTAGGGTCGGTGTTGGGGTTTGGGTAATGGTTTGGATAAGGATTGCTTGTAGGGTTGAGGTTAGATTTAGGATTAGGGTTAATGCTAGGGTTAGTGTTGGTGTAAGGGTGAAGTTTGGGCTATGGTTAGGTATGGGGATGGTATAAAGTTAAAGGTTGTGTGTAGGGTTGGTTTTGGTGTTGGGAAAAAGGTTCGGGTTAGAATTGATTGCAGGGTTCGGGCTAGTGTAAGGGTTATGATTAGGATTAGGGTTATGGTTAGTGTTAGGATTGGTGTTAGGGTGAAGTTTTGGGCTGTGGATGTGTGTAGGGCTGGAATAAAGTTGAGGGTTGTGTTTAGGGTTGTTGTTGGGGTTGCTGTTAGCATTCTGGTTTGTTTTGGTGGCATGGTTGGGGCTAGGGTTAGTGTTAGGCTTAGGGTAAGTGTTTGGGTTGGTGTTAGGGTGCAGTTTAGGGCTGCAGTTCGGTGTAGTGTTGGTATAAAGTTGTATTTTGTGTTTAAGGTTGGTGTTGGGGTTGGGATTAGGGTTCGGGTAATGGTTGGTGGTAGGGTTGGGTTTAGGTTCAGGTTAAGGTTTAAGGTTACGGTTAGTGTTTGGGTTGGTGTTAGGGTGAAGTTTAGGGCTGCTGTTGGGTGCAGTGTTAGTATAAATTTGAGGGTTGTGTTAGGGTTGGTCGTGGAGTTGTGCTTAGGTTTTGGGTTAGGTTTGGTGGTAGGGTTGGGGCTAGATTTAGGGTTCGGGTGAATGTAGGTTTAGGGTTGGTGTATTAGTTAGGGTTCTCTAGAGAAACAGAATCAACAGGGAACACTTGCAAATATAAAATTTATAAAAGTGTCTCACGTGACCACAGGAACACAGAGTCCAAAATCCACAGGGCAGACTGCGAAGCTGACGACTCCAGTGGAGGGTCTGGATGAACTCCACAGGAGAGGCTCACCAGCCGAAGCAGGAATGGGGCCTGTCTCCTCTGAGTTCTCCTTAAAAGGCTTCCCATGATTAGATTT
>PVIY010041330.1:0-21721 GCA_004026745.1 Myrmecophaga tridactyla
TCAGGGCTTCTCTCTTGGCTGGAAGGGCACATGGCGAATACGGCGTCATCTGCTAGCTTTCTCTCCTGGCTTCCTATTTCATGAAGCTCCCCGGGAGGCGTCTTCCTTCTTCATCTCCAAAGGTTGCTGGCTGGTGGACTCTCTGCTTCGTGGTGCTGCAACATTCTCTGCTCTCTCTGAATCTCTCATTCTCCAAAATATTTCCTCTTTTATAGGACTCCAATAAACCAATTAAGACCCACCCAAATGGGTGGAGACATGTCGTCCCTTAATCCAATTTAACAAGCACTCTTGACTAAATCACATCAACCAGGGAGATGATCTCATTAGTTTCAAACATTCAGCATTGAGTAGAGATTATTCTACCTTTATGAAATGGGATTTATATTAAAACATGGCTTTTCTTAGGGGGCATACTTCCTTTCAAACCAGCACAGATGCATTAAGTAACTCAATTTTACAAAGAGAGTAGTAGAGCTAAGATTTAATCTGGTGGTCTAACCTGGAACTTATGTTCATAATTTCCTAAGTTTTGGAGTAATATGCACCAGCTCTAAGGTCTCCAAAAACTCCTTGGATTCCCTGGATTATTACTAAAATGCATCAAGTCCCAGGTATCCATAGCTCACTCTGCTTTCTTACCCTTATTCCCTTCCTTTTACAATGGCCTTACAATCAAGTTTACCACACCTGGGCAAACCTATGGGGGTTGAGAAAAACTAACGAACACAGAGAGCAAATTTCAATCACATTGTTTTATTGTAAATATTGTAGGTCATTTTTGTCAATTTAGTTCTATAAAGTAAAGGTGAGAAGGACAGTTTTTATGCTTTGTTTTGTTTGTTTGTTTTCTTTTTAAATCCAGACAGGCTTTTTTCCTCTTAAGCAGTTGTGCTGTAAAAACCTTTCATCATCTTGCAGGATAAGTCCTGCACAGTGTCGGATCCTGTTTGGGATAATAATAAATGAATGAAAGAAACAATGGCAGGCATGATAGTAATCATGGGTTTATGCACATAAAGAGAGCTGCTACTTCTTGGGTTAGCAACCACATATGAATGTGCTAATCATGGAATAAACCAATTGCTTTATCTTAGTATCATTATATCTGGAATCCAAAAGCAGAAGAAAGCAAGACTCACAGTCAGAGGAAATATGAGAGAAGAATGAGTGGTAACAGAGACCACAGAGATCCTATAGAAGATGGTCAATGGGGTGTATCTGATTTCCAAAAATAGTGTGTACCAGTTTATTGAATCTATATATAGATAATCAATTTTGGCAAATTTGACAACTCAACCAGAATGAACTTCAGTCTCTGTGCTAATGACCAGTGATGGAGACAGTAGGTCAGCATGCAACAATATGAAAATTCAGTTGATGCTTGTAATGATAACTTTTATTGTCATTTGGGAGACCTAAATGTTTCATTTACACACTAGTGAAAACTGAAATGTGAAAAATAAATATCAGTGGTTGCTACCAGTAATGATTTTTAAATCAGGATCATTAACCAAACATATTTCTGAAAGAAATGGGGATAAATGCTGTTGCAATAGCACGCTAGTGAAAAGGGTCTTTAGAATGAAGAAGAAAAAAAATTGACTGGCAGATTGAAGAGTTCAAGTTCAAAAATATTGATTTCAAACTTTTAAGTAGATGAACTCTACTGGGAAGACATATGGAAAGAAACATTGACCAGAGTCCATATTCTCAACACATTCTTTCTCTTAGGCAAGTGGAACTGAACTTTGAGCTCATACTGAAATCACAGAAGCTTCAAGGGAGTTCAGATTAGCACGACAGGGGGTAAAGCAAGATCAGATTGTGGCCTTTTAGTGCTCTCTGTGTTCAGTGCCTCAAAAAGTCAGTGGGAATGTTCAGTGTGGAGAAACTCAATAGGAGCCATGAGTGAGGAGAGTGCATCTGTATCTTTTTTTGCACTGTGCGGCAGACAATACACCCATATAATGAATAAGCTAATTTATCTTTTGGTGCTCGTTATGAGAAGCTGTTGTATAAGCAGATTATTAATAAGCTAAAGTTTGTAACCTTTAGATAACTCCAAAATGTGCTAATTTTCTTTAAATAGTGTTTTGAAATAGATGAACCAAGGCATAAAACTAAATTGATCATTTCCTGGTTTTGAAGCATTATCTAATTTACTTACCATTTATGACCTCAGTACTGTTTGTCCTTTCTAAAACAAAACTAATAATACTTATTTCATAATATAATTTATTAAACATGATAACATATTTATATTAAACACATTGGTATGTAGTGAAAGGAGAGCTCAATAAATGCTAGCTGCTGTCCTCACTGGATTCAATTGGACATTTCCATTAATGGCAAAACAAAAATATGCCTATTCCTTTGCAAGAGGAAAAATAAAGTAATTCAAAACTTGATCTATTTGATTATTTTGCTAATGCACTAATTTTAAGCCAAAAGCCATATGGAGATTACATTGCTAAAATTTTCAAAAACTACTTAAAAAAACAAGTATCTTGAACATAATCAATTTGATGACACTGAGATTTGTCAATGTGTCCACGAGAATGTGTATGTTTTAGGAAGGATTTTGGTTCTGGTAAGATTGCATTTCTAAACATACGAACTCCTTTTCTGATCCTAATGTTATTTTTTGTGTTTATTTTCCTCTGTATGCTGTATGGCTGGTGTCATATTTCATTCTTTTTCCATGTGAATACCCCGTTATTGTAGCACCATTTGTTGAATTTTTGTCTTCCTTCTTTTGTTTTTTGTTTCTTCTTTTGGGGGAGGTGCATGGGTCAGGAAACTAACCTGGGTCTCCCGCCTGGCAGGTGAGAATTCTACCACTGAACTACCCTTGCACTACATCCCTGTATCTAATATTTTAAAGGACCTAGAGTCCAATAATTATCAATTCATCTATTTGATGAAATAGCTCTTTTGTTGGTTGATAGGCAATGATAGAGTCTTAGCCTGGGTCATCTAGAAAGAGAAGTATTAGTCAGGATTCTCTACAGAAACAGAATCTACAGGAGAGATCTATAAATACGAGATGTATAAAGTCTCCCAAAACATGGGAATGGAAAAGTCCAAAACCGTAGGGCAGGCTCTGCAACTGGTGACGAACTCCACAGGAAAGCCTGAAGAAGTGAAAAAGTCTCTCTTCTTCCTTAAAAGTCCACAACTGATTGGATTATCTCCTTTGTTGGGACCTCTCCTTAATTGATCGTAGATATAATCAATCACAGATGCAATCAACTGACTGATGATTTAATATACCAGACAACCGATTTATCAACCAGCCACAAAATATCCTTAACAGCAACGGTCAGATCAGTGCCTGTCTGATTAGACAACTGGGCATCATCGCTTGGCCAAGTTGACACTGGAATTTAAACATCATACAGGGGAAAATATTACAGTACTGAGTCTGTATTGGTAAGATACAAAACAAGAACAGTGACGATGATGTGAAAGAAAACTGAGTAAAGGAACTATATGAAGTCTTATAATGCCCTGCCTTCATATTCTCATTACTTCTTCACAGAGAACAAAGAGGCAAAAGAATTTGCTTTGTGGGCATGCTCATGTGGTTTACACAACCTCTCTAGAATGACTACAATGAAAATACACCTCAGAGTGGTGCAAGAAAGAGAGAAAGGAGCAGAAATTTAACTGCATGGTCCAACTTCACCTGCCATTCACCACTGGCAATGTCTGTCCTGCAAGAGACTGCCTCTACTACATTTGTTGATGGTGTCATCAACCCCTTGATGGTGATTCAGGAAGATCTGTGACCATGGAACTAAGTCTAAAAGTAAAGGGGGCAACTCAATGTGAGTAGAACTTGAACTGTAGAGCCCAGGGTTTCCTTAGGGAACTAAGAACTCATTCAGAAGTTCCCAAATTTTCCTGGTTTCAGTGCCCTTAATTTTCTCTGAAATCTTTTCATGGTGTCCTTATGCCAAAAGAAATACTGAGTGTAGTAGGATCTCGATTTATACATATTCAGGACACATAAATCCAGGTATACGTGACTGGCAATCAAAAAAAAAAGGCAGAGATAGAATTAAAACTTAAAAAAAATATTTCCATGGTTAATTTTGTTTAATAATTGTTACCGGACTGTTTGTTTGCTTTATTTATAAAAGATATGTGATAGGTACATTTGTTTAAGAAATAATTATTAAATAATGGGGTTTGCTATTTATGCCTGATTTTCAACTCACAAAGGGTCTTAGAATGTACTGGTCACATAAAACAATGTTTACATTACTGCACGACTAGATACAAACAATTTAATAAGAATGTCCTAAGAATTTCATGGTCATTTAAAACATCCATACTTTAAAAGAAAATATAATATTTCTAATTAATTTATAATAACTACAACTTCTTACTAATTGGATGTATACATCACCTGGTGTTGCATAATTTTTCAAACCCTGGAATGAGAATGGATATCACCATCCTTAATTGCTATTCCACATTGATTTTGGTAGCACTTTTGCAGTTATGACATCATCAAAAGGAATATGGAGTAATCTGATATTTAAACCATGAATTGCTTTGGATTAAACTTCACTTGGGTGAAGTTTAACAGATGCCAATTATTGCCTAGAAATTTACAATGCTCCGCAGAATCCCTTTGATTTTATGCAGTACTCCATGACACCTCAGCACATAGTTTGGAAAACAGAGGCATCAGTGAATGCAAAGGTGACAGGTGGTACCTTCTAAGAAAGGGGATGGAGAATGGAAATGTGGGTCAGTTCAAAGGATTGTATTCTACCAGAATCTTTCCCACATATTTGTGCCTAAAACTTCAGAAATGCCAAGTAACCAAAAAGGTCAATTCTAACCTTGCAGAATATAAAATCTGGTCTGGATCCTGACTGAATACAATCTTAATTGACTCATGTCTCAGAGTATGAATTTCTTCATGTATGAAATGAGACTAGTAGTAAAATTTCCATCTTGAATTTTCTGGGAGTATTAAATGAGCTATTTTTAAAAGGAGTTTGCACAGTTCTTGTCTTATAGTGATTGCTCAAACTATTGTGCTGCTATTGTCGATGATGGTATCCTGAAGAGCTGAGAAGCCCAATCGTTTGATGCTTTGATGACTAATGTTATCATTTGCTAGACTAATATGATTATGAATCAGTGCTACCGTCACCTGAGAATGGTGGTAAAATTTTTCAAAGTAAGAAGATAAGAACAAATTCTCGGGGTTTTCAAGAGGTTGTCTCCACACATCTGAAGCAACTTGGCCTTGGTGTCGTTGAAAACCATTTGAAGGTTGCTTGAGAAACCCAACTGTTTCACTTAACGACTTGTCTGTTACCCAGAGCAGACAAAATGCAGCAAAGTATAGACACAGGTCAATCAACCGCAGCTGCTATTTCTCATGCAGTTGAAAGCTGCAGACAATTCAGCTTCCTTCTGCTACTGGAGAGCCCATGGGCTTGAAATTGCACTAGAACATTTGGGATGTCTGTATCTCCATAGAAGTGCCCACCTCTTTCTTATGTTGTCCTTTGCAGGACTGTGCACTGCCTACCTACTTTGATCACCTACATTAGGTTTCTTATCTCTAGATTCTGTAAAAGGAGATCATGAAGAGCAGTGTAATTCACGTGCAATAAATTGGACTCTACTAGTGGTGGATGAGATGAAACAACTTTCATTTTAAGCTATTTGTAGTGGTTCCATTTCGTGTCCTGGCATTTAAAGATGGAGCTTATACAAACATTAGGAACCCTAACTTCAGGCTTTAAAGGGCAGGTAGTGAGTAAGTTTAGGAGATGGATAGCAATGTTACCTAAATTTGAAATATTTTTAAATGGTTATTGTATATAAGATCTTTGAAATCTATTTCCTCCTACTTCTTAAATGAACACCCTAGGATTTTTTTTTCTTTAAAAGAAATTATTAATGGACTAGGAATACTTTCTCTCAGTATGGCAACACTTCACATTATATTGACTCTTGCAGGTTCGATCAGTTTTCAAGGACAGAGACATAAATGATACATAATGCTATATAAAATAGTATGATCTACCACCTCAAAAAACATTGTTTATGGAGTTTCGAATCTAGAGATTCAAATATTGATTGCAGTTTTATTTTTGAAAGAATGCTACAAACTATGGTAGTTTTCCTTCTCAAGTTCATTTTAAAAGAAAAGCTAAAACAGTATTTTATTTTTTAAGAACATCAAATCATATATCTGAGTTCCAGAAATTGATTTTGTTCTTGACATATATGTTATATTGTCAGTTATCCTTGGAATTTTTCTGTTGTCTTCATTTCTTTCCTCTTTGTGTGGCCTGCCAGGTTTCACAGGTAGATTATAAAACAGGGCACCGTTTTTCTTCTCTAGTGTCTCAATCATAGATTATCCCTCCTCCCAATCAGAATTGTTCATTGGAAGGATATAACAACATGCCATGCTGCCAGTGAATATACAGTGATAGACTAAAAGTGACAGTATCACTGTATAATCTCATTTGGAAGATACCTCATGGGTCACTTGTCCAAAATTCAAGTCAATTCAACAAAACCTGTCAAGTACACTCAGATATTCCCAGTAAAGGGAGAGGGAACGGGGTATTAATAAATTAAAATAAATGCTTTGCAGTTATTGATTAGTTAAAAGATGTGGCATTCAGTATCTGTTGCATTAGGAAGTTGCCTTAAACCCAACAATAAGTCAATAATCTTTTAAAATAAACTTTTCTAAAATAAACTTTAGACCTGAAAAAAGGATTGCTATATGTATGTGTGTGCAACATGCAAGAGAAAGGGAAAATGGGGGAGAGAGAGAAGTGAGAGAATGGGAGGGATAGAAAGAGAGGGAGAGAGAGAAAGAATCTGAGGTACCTGAGAATCTGACATATCCCTTCTTCTCAGTGGAGCTCGTTGCAAATGCTTTAGAGTTGACCAGAGAAGTTCATAAAGGAGTTGACATGAACTGAAAACAGCCAGGTAAAAACGTTTTGCTAAAGACATATGATAGTCCAGCTTACAAACATAATTTTCAGGAACTTTTGGGAATATTAAAATATTATTTTTATATGGGTTCAAATGTTAACTCCATGCTTTTATGCTGGGTTCAAATGTTAACTCCATGCATTTTTTTTCCTGATTCCTACTGCTGTTTTTTCACTTCCTCTAGTTCTGATCTAATCCCAGTGGTTTTATTACAAAGAAGACCACTCACAGAAGCAAAATGAACCAAAGTTAGGGTTGTCATATTTACGGAGTTGCTTTATTTCTTTCATATATTACACATTTCATTTTACTTGATATAGAGAGGGTAACATATTGTAGCATCATTCATTTTTTGCTTTTTGCCTTTTAAGAGATTATAATCTCAGAAAAATTTGATTATATATTTGTTTGGTGTATAACAGGATACAGAGTGTTTCCATGTACATTAAGTCATTTTCCATTTTATTTTAGGACCAACGGAATATGTGCAATTGTTACCATTTTACAGATTGCATAGCTGTGATTCATAAAACCTTTCATCAATTTAATAAAGGGGTTATGATTCAAACTCAATTTGTCAGAATCCAAGTTTAGGGCACATATTATTGCACCACATTTATCCTGACACTCATCACCCCAGCAGGTCACATAATACATGCCCATAATTATATGTAAATGCACGCAATGGAAATTTAAAAGATCCTTACAGTGTTCTTCTAAGAAAAAAAAAATAAGTCTAACGATTTTGAAAGAGAAACCGTGTCTTCAGACATGAATCCTCAATAACGACAAAGAAGACACTGGCAGAGGAAGAAATTGCCCTAGCTTCTTCGGAGTTCACTTTTCCTGGGCTTAATTATACATGAAATATGCAAATCACAACTTTCTGAATATACACAGATTCCACAAACAAACACAAGTGCATTTTCAAGAGCGACTTTAATTTTCCTTCTTTTCATCCTAATTGACAACATTCATGGAAGGAGCACAGTTTGAGCAGTAAAAAAGTCAGGAAAATTAAATACAGAGACAGTCTGAACTGTATAATATGTCTCCTCTTTCATTAAAAGAATGAAATATTGTCAGTGCCCTTTATAGTTTTAATTAAGTATGTCAGTATAATACTTAATTGAGAGAAATATGCAAATGATGGTTTCTTTATAAGGCCAAAACTAAATAGACACAACATTCTGCAAGTACCCATCTCATTATACATATGTAGAAGTCTCCTGAAGTTTAAGCTATTATCCGTGGTGCTTTTACACCCAGAAAGTTATTACCTATATTTTCATGCTTAGAGATGTCTATCTCTATCAAAAATACTAGCAAGCTTGCAGGGTTTTTTTTTCTTCCTAAAGTTTATCATTTGGTTATCTTCATGGAGTAAATGAATATGACAAATTCCAGTGGCCAGCATATTTCATGTCTCTGATCTGGCTTCTCTAGTAGGTGACATAGCTATGAGGGTGAAGTCAGCTTCATAACTATCCCAGTGCAAGCACGATTGATTTTAACTTGTAAAAATGAATTCATTGTGTCATTTTTAGACATTAAGAAACAGTCTTAATAGGAGACACTGAACAGTCATAGGAGACACTGAAAGACTCTGAGAGTAGGAGAATCTTATTAACCTTCTACTTCTAGGGATTATTCTGCCCATGTCATCACATGCAGATGCATGTCACAAATTCTAGTGTCTGTTTTCTACCACTTACTCTCAAACACCCAATAGTCCACCCACACTATTATTTGCTCTTCTCACATATGAGTTTTTCTCTGCCTTTATCATATGCGTGTGCAAACATTCCTTATTAAGATGACCTTTCACTTCTCTCCCTTTGAAAGTTGAGTCATTGTTTCCATCAAATTTAAATACCCTTTCTTCTGTGAAGTCTTCCCTGATTCTCTCACAGAAAATTTATAGTTCACTCTTTATGCTTTCTTTAGCCCTTATTACTTACAGGCTGTGTAACAGTTATTTTAATACATTGCAATTAATTTGCTTTGTAATTCTATCATCAACCCCTCTGCTTCCACCTCCAAATCATGATTCGTTTATCAGCCTGAACCTAATGTTATTCATCCTTTTATGACTCGTTTCCCCAATCCAATTCAAAATTAATAGGTATTTAATAAAGAATGGCAATTTAAAGTTCCTTTGTTCAACATCTCTATTGCTAAGTACCTAAGTCATAGCACTGAAAAAAATCAAATTAGGTATTATTTTGGGAAAATACTCAAATATTCCTTGGACAATTATGTAAAAGACTAAAGAAATGTGCTTTTGACCTTGGATTTTTAAAATAGTGTGTGCTAATTAAAAAATTCCCATCCATTCTGCCCATGTGGGCACAATCCTCTTTTCATCCATGCAGAACATCCTGAAATGCTATGTCCTGTGTGAATTTCACCACGGTTAACTAAAAGAAAATTCGAAATTATTTAACCTCTTATCATAAAATATCGTGAATGTCATTTATAATATTATATTAAGATGAATTTCTCTGTCAATATTGACTATAAGCTACAATTTATGAAATTTTATTTCTTTTTTCTGATTATCTTTAATAGGAATATCTACTTCTTTATTTTTAGGCTAATTTCTGTAATTGTCTAGATTTCTCAACTCATCAGAGGCCATCTCACAGGTGTGTCTTTGCACATGCTAGTCTCTCAGCACTGGTTGCTTTCTCCACCATCCTTCTTCACCTGTGTAAATCATTATCTTTCAAGACACCATAATCATCATCCTTCTTTCACAAGGCTTCTTTGACTATCACAAGTATTGAAATAAATGCCTCTCCTTATGCCCCAATATTACGCTCTTCACTCATTGTTTTCACTAATTTATTAACTTTTCAACAGATATTAATTGAGCACCTCCTTTACGATTAGAAGTGAGAATACAATGGTGAACAATAGTAGCTAAGACTTCTTTCCCCCTGGAGCTGAGTGTGGTTTGGGAATTTCTCTCATTTCAGAGTATTCATTGTATACATGTCTGTTTCCTATATTAGACTCTGGGCTCTCCACTGGGACAGAGGCTGCATATTTCATTGTACCCTGAGAACCCAAGATTGGAGAAATGGGTGATATTCAATCCGATTTTGACTGAATGGGCACCCCCAAAACTGAATTTGTTTAATCTCATTCTCAATCCATTGATTAGTAAATACTTAATAAACTTACACATTCTCAGAGGTCCTGGCAGAGTTGAAAATATTTATACATCTTCTGGCAATGCAATATTCTGCACAAATTGGAGCTCACTAAGTATCTGTTGATTATTGGAGTCTGTTTTAGTTTCCTTGGCTGCTAAAGCAAATACCAGGCAATGGACTGGCTTAGACAAAGGGAATTTAATGGCTCATGATTTTGATGTTAGAAAAAAATGTTCAAAGAAGAGTAACAGTATCAAGGTGGTACTTTCTGCCCTAAGACTGTCATGGTCTGGGGTGGCCTGCTGGAGATCCTTCATCCTGGGCTTCTCTGCCACATGGCAGTGTACAGGGCAGGCTCTCCTGGCCTCCCCCTTCTCTTCTGGATTCTGTTGATGTGCTGGCTGCTCCCTCTTTGTTTCTCTGTCTGTCTGATTTTCATGCTACATATTAAAATGAGTCCAGTAATAGGATTAAGACCCATCCTGATTTTGGTGGGCCACATGTTAGCTGAAGTAACCTCATCAAAAGGTCCTAATTCTACACATTCACAAGAATGGATTAGGTTTAAGAATATGTTTGTCTGAGGTCCATACAGCTCCAACTACCACAGCGACCTACTGTGAATTTGTCTCTAGGCCAAAATACATATGAATGTGCGTAATAACTGGTGAGATACTATGTATCACTATTTCTGTGTTTTGCGTATCTCCCACTGACAAGTCAATCACAACTCAGTTTTAATGATGGCAACTGGATGAAAGCGGTGCCTCTGTTCCAGCTTAGGCCATAAACATTAAAACTCAACTTAGACATTTTGTCAAATAGGGCCACTTCCCTGTGGATCAAGGACCATCATATGTAACTGCAGTTTCAAATAATTTGTTGCATTTTGATAACACACCTCCCTAAAACTCCTCCCTCCACCCCAAAAATTAATGAGAGGATCAAAATACATTCATTCAATGTTTGACAGTTATAGAAGGTGCCTCAAAATAGTCTCTTAATGGAAAGAGGTGATATTATGGTTATTTTGGAAACCAGAGAGACATCCACTTTAATAGTTATAGTGCAAGCTCATCAAGCAAGTGGTTAGAATGCCATAAGCAGAGAAAATGAAAGCCTACTGGAGGGAGAAACAGCCTTTATGGTTCACTCATTCAGTTTCTTCCAAATAGACACCAAAATGTTTAACACTAGAGAGAAAAGGCATAAAGGGAAAAATCAAAAGGAGACCTAGCAAACTATTCTTATTAAACTTAATTTTAAAACTTCTGATGCAACTTTAAGTGCATATCTTTTAATTTGTAAAGAACATATTAAGGAATTTTAATGATCTCTCACCATTTGTAGTATATCTTCTATCAAAATGGCACTTCAGAATAATTTATATCTATGATTATAATTTTTAAAAAGTGTTTGCAACTCCTATTTAACTTAAAATATACACTATTTGTATGGCCTAAAATAAGTAAAGGTTGTGTTTTTCCACCATTTTGCACATGAAGAAACCTAACTTTACACTGATTTTGTACCTTTTTCAGAGATACACTACTGGCAGTAGGCTTCCAAAGAAAATGTTGGCAGGCACAACTCCCATTTTCTTATAGTGTCCCTTGCTGATCATTACTAAAAAGTTTGAAAAATCTTAAATACATACAGGCATGTCCTCTCTGCAGGCAATTGTTTGGGGACATATTTCTTTAGTGTTATGGTTAACGGTATGTTTTCTGAAGGCAGATTTTTAGGGTCAAATCCTGTCTCTGCCATTCACTAGCTGTGTGACTTTGGTTATGGGACTTAACCTCTGTGCATCTCATTCCTTTTTCTGTTGAATAGAGATGTCCAGAGCACCAACTCCATGTCCAGACCACCAACTTTACTGGTTACAGTAAAGTACATATTAATTGAGTTGTTACATGTAAATTGCCTAGACTCGTGACTTGCATTGAGTAAGTGGGACAAGTTAGAGGTAGAAAAAACATCTTGCAGTCCCTGAGACATCTTCAGACCCTGCGCCAGTTTGAATCTGTCGTGTACCCCAGAAAAGTCATCTCCTTTGATCCTCATTCAATATTGCTGGGTAGGATCTTTTTTGTTGTTTCCATAGAGATGTGACCAACTCAATTGTGGGTAGTAACCTTTGATTAGATGGTTTCCATGGGAATGTGTGTCTACCCATTCAAGGCGGGGTTGTTTACTGGAGCTTTTTAAGAAATAACCATTTTGGAAAAAGCGTTAGAGCCACCAGAGCCAACAGGGCCCAGATAGTCAGAGACCGTTGGAGAGGAATAAAAAAATTCCCCTGGGGAAGCCACTGAAGAAACCTAGAGAGAAAGCTAGCAGATGTCACCATGTATGTGCCTTCCCAGCTGAGAGAGAAACCCCGGATATCATCAGCCTTGTTGAACTAAGGAATCTTTCCCTGAATGCCTCAATTTGGACGTTTTTATAGCCTAGCCCTAATTTGGACATTTTCATGGCCTTAGAACTGTAAACTTGTAACCTTATTAAATTTCCCTTTTTAAAAACCTGTTCCAGTTCTGGTATATTGCATTCCAGAAGCTTTTGCAAACCAAAACAGACCCAGTGCTGGGGCATCTGGTGAGAATAGTCAGGTTCCTGAAACATGAGCAGTTGAGCAAAACAGGATATATTTTTCAGCCACAGGTCATGAACCAACTGCAATAACCAATTTACAGTCCTTAATTTGAATGTTTATTCAGTCTATCATAATAGCCTATTTACTATCTTTAATTTACATGTTTACAACTAATCACAAGAATAGAGAGCCAATCGTGATAGCCCATTTGCAATGTGTAATTTGAATGTTTACTAGCCAACATCTCAAACTCTACCTCCTTTTGTTTAATCTGATAAAAACCTTAGTGCCAAACAGTCTGCACATATCTCTTCTGTGAGCACTCTGGCGGCGCTCAAACCTTGAGCATGTACTTATTTTACCTTCAATAAACTTCCCTCACTTGCTTATACCTGCCTGCCTCATCCTCAAATTCCTTCTTGTGAAAAGGAAGTGACCTTGAACCAGATCTGATCCATCATTTTTACTCTTGCAAAGGCTGTTTTTAATGTTGTCAGAGAAGAAAGGATTAGAAGTCTGCTATGGCATTATGAAAACTTTCCTTTCCTAATAAAATCAACCATTGTTATTTGAAAACTAAAAAGTTTCGAAAATCTTACCCTGCCCCTCTAATATCTGAAGTGTATCTAAATACGATATCTGAAGTTGCAGAAACATGACGGACATCTCATAAACATGTAAGAATTAGGGAAAAATCCAAGAAAATGGAAAAAAGCAGAATTTGATATTAAGATGCTGCTGAACGAAACTCATCAGTCAGCTACCTCCCTACTTCTATGCTTTTAATTTTTATTGTGAAATATAGCATATATACAAAAAAAAGCAATAAACTTCAAAGTATATTGAAACAAGCAGTTATAGAACAGATGTCAAAATTTGGTATGGGTCACATTTCCACAATGTCAGATTTTTCCTTCTAACTTCTCCAAGACACTGGAAACTAAAAAGAAATATCAATATAATGATTCAGCAGTCATCCTCATTTGTTAAATCCTAACTTCTCTGTTATAACTCCTCCTTTGATCCTTCTCCCAATCTTCAGGGATATTTGGGTTTTGCCCATTCTAACTTTTTTCATATTGAAAAGGGGGGTCAACAATATGGGATGGGGGATGGAACTGGTTGTTGTTCTTAAAGATACTGGCAACTCTGGGTTTCAGAACATATCTGGCCTAGGAACTATCTGGAAATTATAGGTTTCTGAAAAATAAACTTAGTGCATGTAACTCTCGTAGGATCTCAGATAGAGCCCTGGGTGTTCTTTCGGTTAACAGGAATGATGTTGGTTGGGGTTTGGCAAACAATGCCAATCAGCAATATCTGGCTGAAGCTTGCATAAGATTAGCCTCCAGAATAGCTTCTCGACTCATTTGAATTGTCTTAGCCACTTAATATCTTATTTTGTTACATTTCTTTCTCCCTTTTTGGTCAGGTTGGCATGGTCGATCCCACAGTCCCAGGGCCAGGGTCATCTCTAGGAGTCATGTCCCATGTCTCCAGGGTCTACTTCTATGTTTTAAGCCACTGTAACCAAATTTTCTGTTAATTGAAATGTAAAGCATTATTTACTCTTGCAATGGTGGAGCTAGGACAACAGTTAGGTTTATTACTAACGTCCTTGTGTAAAATGTGTCCTGCTTATCAAAACAACTAAGAGATGGACCATATTTTATGAACAGGTTCAAATATAGCCTCTTGGATACTTAGATCTTTCTTAATCAAATTCTTTGACCCACAGTTCATATTAAATATTATAACACATTTTCACTACAATAATAATACGGCAAATGTTAACTTTTGAAAGAACAACTTTATTTCCAAACCCCTGAATTCCTTGACATTTTTGGAGACTAACTTTCTTCACATGAACTATTAGCTATTAGCAACCACATTTTGGTTTTGTTGTGGAAAATTACAAAACTACTTGTGGTGGCCAGCTTCTAAGATGACCCACAACAATCCCTACCTCCTGATAGCCGCACCTTTATAGAGTTCCCTCCATGTTGTACCAAATATGTTCCATGCAACTAATCACGTAAAACATACTCTCGCTTCTGAGAGGAGGCCATAAAAGACTGAGGATTCTGTTTTTGGATTATTTTCTTGCTATTTGTTTTTCTCTGAAATTATTCATTCTGTGCAAAGCAAGCTACCAAGTTGTGCAGACACTTAGGCTGCCGATGCAGAGGTCACAAGGCCAGGAGCAGAGGTCAACAGTGACAGCCAGCACAGAACTGAGGCCATTCAAGAATCAGGTGAGTAAGCATGGGTGTGAGTTCTGAGTCAATCAAGTCCTTAGATGACTGCAGCCCCTGCCAACAGCTTGACTGTCACCACATGAGAGACCTTGGAACAATGCTACTCAGCTAAGTCACTCCCAGATCTTAACCACCAGGAACTATGAGATAGTCAATGCTGGATGACTTAAGCTACAAAGAGCTTTGGAATATTTTCATTTTAGCAAAAGATAACTGATACAGTACTAGAGGTGAATTTTTAGACTTCACTCTTGAGAGATGAGTCACAAGAATGCATCAAGTTGTGTAATTCCCCATGAATGTTCTGTGAAACCTAAGTCATGTTATTCTCTTCTAAAATACTAAGTTTGTGTATGTGTGTGGGATATGTGTGTGTATTCATCATTATGCACGGACATTAAGAGACAATAGTTTATATGAGAAAAGCAAGGCCGTGAAACTAGAGACACATAGATGTCATGGCAAGTCTCCAACCACATTACAAAGAGAATGCAAACTTTCCAAAATTCTCTTCAAGAAGAGAGCAATAAATTCTACCTCATATAGATGTTAAAAGGGACAATAACATTATATAAAAGTACCCAGGACATAAGACAGTGTATATTCAATACCCTATAAATATTTGCTTCCTTCCACTTAAAGAAAAGAAAAATATTAAAGCAACAAAACTCATGAAACCTCTTAAAAAAAGTAGAAAACTACTGTGCTCATATTTCTACAAATTGTATGTCATGTTTATCCATTTTTAAAATTATTCTATTAAAAAGGTCCTTTCACAATATGTATTGTATATACTATATAGCCATCACTTTAAGGGCTATTTATTTTCATTCATATATATTGAATGTTAGGGGCCTACTCAAGGAAAACATAGTTGTAGTTTAATCTAACAGTGATGAATTACTGGAGTGAATTCATGCAAACAGGGAAATTGAAATTAAATTCATCACACCAAGGAAAACACTTCCTACCCATGTAAATTAGCAGCTTTTCTGCTAAAATCAATTTGTTTTGGTAAATTATGCAAAAATCCTCAAAGGGCTTAGGTAAGTAATTTATTATACTCTTGGCTGTTTCATAATGTTAGGAAGTAAAATGTATTCGCACAATATTAGACGGCGCAAGCTGAGAGCTTTAGTGACAATTTTTGTTTATTACAATTAATCTAACTTGGCTGCATTGTCAGAACACCCACATTATGTGGGACATACAATTTTTGTGCCGGTGCTTAGAAGATGCTGTATAAAAACCGTTTCCTCTATTCAGAGAACTGATTATTTCCTGGAACATTTTATGGCAAAGGCCAATAATTTCAATGAAAAATGCTTTCAATTCTGTAGTTCTAAGAGGGGAAATCACCTTCCTAAGACATCATGAGAATATAGTCTTGCAAAAGGCTATTATGGAATATTTGGTATAATTCAAAGAAAATGTGTGGATTTAGTAGAATATTTTCTACTGGAACGTCACCAAATTTAACATGCAACCTGTAGTTATATGGAACCTCTAAGAAATCTCTTTTAGAAGAGGAGCATGTATGTTAACTTTAATACTTTATGTCTCTTACCCTACATATAATGGTCTAAGTTATCTGAATCATTCTCTTTCACGTTCATCTGCTGCCCTCTACTCCACTGCATGATACGAATTTTAGAAGCATCGTTTCTTATCCAAGGTACTGAAATAATTTCCAACGGTCTCATGCTTCTGCTCTTACTTAGCCTGAATCTGATCCCAACCTGGTACTTGGTCATAGCACGCCACCGCATGCGATTGTTAAGTGTTAAGAGTTTCCAATGACCAATATCCAAGTTGAATATTACATAGAATACCACATATATTAGATTCCCACCTGTCAAAACAAACACCATACCATGCGTTGGCTTGAACAACGGGACATTACTGCGTAGTGATTTTGCAACTAGGAAAAGTCCAAAATAGTGGCATCAGCAAGACGACCCTTTCTCTCTGCAGGCTGTGGAATTCTAGGGAGGGCTGCCAGTGGTCCTTGCCCCTTGGCTTTCAGTCACATGTCAGTGCACATGGTGGCATCCTCTTTTTCTTCCGGGTTCAATTGATTTCTAGGTTCTTGTTCCTCATGGCTTTTTCTCTTTATGTCCAATTACCTGTGCTTATGAGCTTATTTTCAATAAACTGTGTTATATTAAGGCCCGTCTTCATTGAATTGGGGCACACCTTACTAATAACATCATCAAAGATTCTATTTACAAATGGGTCCATATCCACAGGATCAGGAGATGGGGCCCGAACATGCCTTTTGTGGGGGACACGATTCATTCCCCAACACCACACAAGACCTTTGGTGTCATGACTTTAAGCAGCTTGTCCAATTTTTAATGCAATTTTATTATGATGTATTCACATACCATATGATCAGCCAAAGTATACAGTCAATGGTTCATAGATTCAACATATAGTTGTATATTCATCACCATGATCAATTTTTGAACATTTTCATTATTCTAAAAAAATAAAAATAAGAACAAAAATAAAAAAGAACAGCCATACCCTTTATCTCACCCTATTATAAAAACTATGGAACACTTCGCAGATTTTCATGTCATCCTTGCACAGGTGCCATGCTAATCTTCTTTGTATCATTCCAATTTTAGTATATGTGCTACCAAATTCAGCACCCATTTACTTTTTCACTTTTCCAATCTTAGTTCTTCCTTCAGGCCCTTCATTTCTGCATATCAATTTCTTGTGTTTTCTGACGTATATCATTTTTGCCACCCCATCCACTGACATGCATTATTTCCTTTGCATGGCATCTATCTTTTAGGATCACTAAAAGTTAGGGAACTTTCCCCTTTTTTTCTTAACATTTTTTTCTGAGCATCAATAATTAATAATGACTTGTTAGTTTTCCTGCTCTTTCCTTCTAGTATGCAAGCTCCACAACAGTCAACACCTTGCCTTTTTTTTTACTTTTTTTTACATGGGCAGGCACCAGGAATCGAACCCGGGTCCTCAGGCACAGCAGGCAAGTGTTCTTACCTGCTGAGCCACTGTGGCCCACCCAACACCTTGCCTTTTTGATTACCATCTGTTATATATTCAGTCATTCTGTATGTGTGCACACATTTATTTCAAATAGTAAACTCCCCTCCATTAGCTGTTTTTCTTCTTTTCTTGACTTCTGATCTGCCTTGTATTCTCCTCCCTCACCATGCTTTCCACACTCTATTGTATCTAAATACTTGTGGTTTGCTTAAAACACTGTAATCATTTGAAAAATGGAAACTCACCTTATTACTTAATTTATCTCTGTCACTATTATGTGCATATAAATAACAAAATCATGATTTGGAATTTAATAAATATCTTGAACATTACCATTTAGCTTATTTACAAGTCAGAATAATCTGATCTATTGATCCATGTTATCCTATACGTTTGATAAATGATAAGGACTAATCAATTTCCATGCACATTTGAGGAAACAAATGATTTTAGAAATAGTCACCCATGAATGATTTCCAGTTGCATTAGCATCCATTCATTTTTGATACCTAGGAAGATATAGGGATTGGGTTATGCCAAAATTTCTTCTCCTTTACTCCGATCCTGAACATTAGGGAACGGAGACTAAGTACAGATGACTTAAAGGTTCAACCCTATGTCCACAAACATCAGATCCTATGTCCTTTCCATCCTTTAGGAAGCCACAACATGTTAAATTAATTCTACATATTAATCTAACTTTACTCCAGATAAATGTTTTAAAAGTCAATGGAATTTTGACAAATAGAATGGAATCATGCTGCCATAAGGGACGATTTTATTTCAAGAAATGATGTGGTACATCCTTATGCAATACAAATAATTTTTCTGATAATTGGAATAATCAAAACATATTTATATTAGTTTATGTATATATAACTTTCTATATATGCAGCTTACTTAACAAGAATGAAATGTTAAAATGACAATGTTTAAAACTCAAGAAGCTCAGATTCGAAGTCTGTCATCCAAAGGTTTTTGTTTTTCCTTGTCATTTTTTATTGTTGCTTATTTTTTGGTTGTGTTTGGTTTGTTGCTTTTGTTTTCTCACTGAATTTGCTAGGAAGTCTTTACTTTTTTACTTTGCCATGCCATTTTTCATTCATTGTCATTTAAGGAAATATTGAAGTTATTCTTCATTTCATAATAGCTATACCTAACATATTAAATATAATAAATCATATAACCAACAACATTTATATAAGCACATGTGTATGTATTGAATTTGACTACTTTATACAATATTACATTTAAAAATATTAAGGAAACTTGAATTAGTTTCCATTTTGAGGTTTTTTTTATTTTTCTTAAACAATATTGATAACTGATTTCAAGCTTTACCATAAGTTAGTTGTCCAAAGTGTGTCATGAAAAAAAAGCCACATTTTTAAAATCCCAAACACTCCATATTAAGAGTTAAGTAGCTTCTCTAGTTAAGTGGTTCAGGAAGTTTGCTAAAGTCCAAACCTATGGTTTTATTTTACACTTCTGGCTTTCTCAGCTTCTTTCATTAATCTTGCAGTAAATGATGCTAATACAGGAGTTGCAGGGTGCATCAGAGTCTGCTTATTCTCTGTTTGTGGTTCCCAGTGGGTGAGAGGTTGTAGCAATTAAGGTGGTGTGATGCTGTTTCGAGGCACCACAAAGATAGATATAATTAGGTTGCAAATGGTCTGGTGACATTGCCAACTGAGCCTTTGATGGGCCCAGCCCAAGGTGATTGAGTCCGAGGATAGTGATGGATAGGCAATCTGAAAAGAAGGAAACTGACTATGAGAAGTGATGGGAAAACATCTGGTACCTGTAACTACGAGCACACCATGGCCATAGATGCCAGAAACTAAACCTTCTTCTCTCAATGAAATCAGTGTTATGGAGAATTCCTAAATATTCATCATTGGTTGATAACAGTTTTGATCTGACAAGCTAATTTAAAAGGCTAACCAAGAAAATTAATATAATTTTATGACTAATTGCATTGTGACTGACTTGACATTAACAAGTAAGCTTACATATCCAGCAAATATTACCCCACTTGAAGTGGGCCCTTTATAAAACTAAGCATTTATTTCAAAGGTACAGATAGCACTTAAACCTGGTCACAAACCAATTTTGAAACTTTTAGCTCATTATAAACCTATAAGTGTAGAAAGTTTCTATAGGTTAATTTAAAGAATAATTTCATTAGTAAGTGTTGTTAATGGGATGAGGAAGGAGCATAGTATTACATGCTACCCCACCCCAACTGAAAGAGGTAGACTTGGTTTTGAAGACACAACTATCTGATTTCTAACTTAGGCCTGAGAAATCTAAATGCAGGCTAAAGAAACCTATATTTAGAGCATATCAGGCTAAAATGCACGAAAATCGTATGCCTAATGGCATGCCATCAATCAATTTATGGTGCCAGTTCTTTGCTAGAGAGAGAGAACTGGGGAAATATTAAAGAAATAGTAGATAAAAGGCTGCCTTGAAAAGACCATGAGGCATTAAGAGAACCAAAGGTCAGAAATTGATTCTAAATTGCTATCTAGAGTGTGTTACTCATCTTTGATTCTTAAATGTGAGGTGTTTACAGTAGTTGCAGTTTTCCAAAGGCTCTCTGAAGAAGTCCACAGGCTAAAGAATAGGTATTAAGTGCCTGTTAAGCCAGATTGTGGTGGCAGTAGTTCAAAATGTCAATCAAGTAAAGACATTTCCTTGGCCCTAATGCTCCCCCCATACCCACACATATATATTTAGACCCTGGTAGGATTAAAAAGAAATCCACACATAGCTAGAAACTTGATAATTAGGCCATGGGAAAGAGAACAAGGAAACAGAAAGACCAAACCCAACCATTGGTCACCACAAGGCTTTCTACGTACAGAGGCCTGGCCTGGGGGATAGAGATGACATCACTGAGAATGAAGTCCAGACTTCTGAAGATACACTTGAATTGCCATTTTAATTTTTGACCTATTGCTAGGTTGGCTCTAAAGTTATAAGATTTTCACTTTTATTATCTAAAAGTGAAAAGATTAGTGGCAAGACTTACCTGAGACTTCCTATCCCTATAGAAAGAGAAAAGAAGTAGTTGCAAATAAAGGGTTTATGAGAGAAGCAAAGGAGAAAGAAAATCATAGCTAGAATGACTGCAGAAGATGGACAACTAAAGGAAAAGCTCTAGACTGAAGGGGTGTGATACCAGATGGAAATTCAGATTTACTGGAAGAGAAGAAAATTGCAATAAATGAAAAATGTGTGGGTAAACATATGCTGATATTTTGGTGTCTTCTAAAAATTTTTTTCAAAAGTAATTGACAGCTCTAAGCAAAACTAATAATACATATAGATCACAAAACTTCACACAATAGAAAAATTATACTGTAAGTGTCTTAAATTATACCTGAAGAAGGATGATATTCAAGTAATGGAAACTGGAATAAATGCATCTTGTGTGCAGATGTGTCATAGGAGTTGCTGTTGTTTAGAGGAATTTAATATATAGCCATTATTCATTCTAGTCAACCCTGAGTTGGCATGAGGGTTTGTGGGTGGGTCTGTATAAATAATTGATATAAGATAACAATAAATAATTATAATATACAAATAATATATAATTATATAATATATGCATAGTACATATCATGCATATTATATTGCATATATCTTATATGCATATGTACACATTATTAAACATG